>JAODPA010094399.1:5720-22769 GCA_025585075.1 Nepenthes mirabilis | reverse complement strand
TCTTAAGTTTATTTCTCTCATAATTGTAATTCATTATACCATCCAAATAATAGAATTTGAATTTTATCCAATTCCAACTCTAACAGAATTATAATTAGACTTATAATTTTTTAAATTTTAATTTTAATTCCGCAATCCAAATGAACCCTAAGTGATGTTTTGGAATGTGGTCCTTACCACAGCACCACATTGTTAATCTCAATATTGAGAATTTCTATTCAATTTCAGAAAATTCAACCTCTTGCTTCAATCCTGCGGAGATTTCCCTTAATTTGTAGTGGGAAAGAACAGTTGCCTAACGAATGAATTTTATCTTCCATGTCGTTGGAACTCTCCAACTGATTGATCAAGTATGAGGAATGGTTCTTCACTGATCACAGTTTTGCATGTACTCCTTGGTGGTCCATACAAGAAATTTGAAACCATTTTCCCATGTTCCATCTGAAAAAGATCATTGATCTTAGAAAGATCTCCGATACTCTTCTCTATTGGAGACACTAATTGAAGTTTTTTGCTTGGGTCATCTGTCACAAACAAATCAATGAGGAGATAATGTTGGGATATTAATGCTTTAATCATGGATACAAATATCGGTATTCGTATAAGTCATGGCCATATTAGTTTTAATACAAATTCTCTTGCAAAGTAGCAAAAATGAATTCTGGGGTGAAATATTGGCCGCTATATTGTCCATATCAGTTTTATTGTCCGATACTCAAAATATCGGCCAATATATTATGATGTATCATAGTTAATACATTATATTGTGATTTTTTTTGCTGTATCACGGGAGCCCAATATTTATATAAATCAGCCGATATTTTATTTTATGGCTTCGATAGAGAAGAAGCTTAACTGTACGCTTGATTTGACCTTAACTCAAAATAGTCTTAAAAGATACAAATTGATTTTATTTAAATCTCACTATGTCCTTGTCGAGATTTCTTTGTTTCATCTATCTTTACTGATAATCATGAATGGTTAGAAAACCAAAATACAGCGGATGCTCATTTATCCAACATAAAAAATAATGAATAGGAAATTTTGCGTTTATGAGCCATAAGTGAAACTGTAAAAGGTGTTTCAGCCCAACTAAATGGTGCCTAAGTGATATGATAAACTAGGTCTGAATAAAAAAATTTCAAACCAAGCCAAACCTCATAAATCAAGCCAAACCAAATCGACAATGATGGTTTGACATAGTGTGATTTGGTTGTAGTTGGTTTTTTATCCAAACCTCATTTGTAGTTTGGTTGCAGTTTAAGAATTTAAATCGGACTAACCAAAACCAAACCTGACACACATATACATATATATAAATATAGCAAATAGATTTGTTATTGTAATTAAAGATATCTTATTTATACTTATTTCTATTATACTTAATTAAACTTTCAATACAAGTGCTACAAATGCTCCTTAATATATCACATCAGAAATTTCTTATTGTGCTTGTCTTCTGTTAGGTTCTTGTCCTCAAATTAGTCGGATTTTTCATTTTGTTAGTACAAGCTTGTTACTCCATATGAAAGCAGTCACAATATCTATCCTCTCTAAGAAGTAGTTATTCCAAACTATTCCAATGTAGATGTGGTTTTATCAGCTGTAAAAGATTTTTAACAGTAGGGTATTTGTTTTATCAAACAAGTCCTCATCGATTAGAAATACTCAGCATGCTAGTTTCTTGTGTTTCTAATCCATCGTTAAATTTCAAAATTGCATCAAGAATTACCTGTTGTAATTCATGGATGAAAATATCGATACCTATATCAGTTGTGGCCATATTAGTATCGTATCTATTAGGCAATGTGTATCGATATTGGATATATCTAAAAAGGGATCTTTAAAAAATCGTAAGCTGATTAGCCATATTAACCATATATTAACTATATCAGTTGTATCGACTGATACAGAAATATATTACGATATTGGCACGGTATTGAGAAATATTGGCCCCAATACAAATACACATCGGCCAAGATGCATCATATTGGCTGAATTTGCATCAATATTGTCGTATTGCAGAACCTTATCCCGACATTAATTAACGAAATTAATCTATCTTATGCTAATTACTCACGTTATTAGGTAAAAGCCCCAAAATAACAATGGACGTAAGCTTCACATCAATATCACAACTAACCCAAAAGAAATAAATATAATAATTAGTCTAACCACAGGACTCAAAATGCCACATTAGCATGTGGCTAGAAAACAAACTGCATCGAGATATCAATACATGCGTAAGAAGTTATGTCTTAATGATAATTCAAAGTTAACTACATCTATGCCATTATATGATCTTTCTATACAAAAACAATTGTCCGAAATAATGTAAACATCATAAGCTACTGTTCGGAAACTAAACAGAAACTAAATACAATATCAGATTCTTTTAAAATCCTAAACTAACTTTTCCTCGAATTAACTCCTTCAAAATCCTCACTTGCAAGTGCCCGAGCTCGCTAATTTGAAGGGGGTTAGCAAAAAACAAAAATAAGAGTGAGTCAAAAGTTCAACAAGGTATATAATTTACATAATTTAATATATAAATTGCATTAAAACATGCCGGCAAGACGGTAGATCAAATTTAGATGCAATGATGTCGATTTCCAAAACAATCATGCATAGTTTTCAAATTTTCTTTTTCGGTTCTAAATCGATTGTGCTACGCAAAATCTTGTAATTTTTGTGAACCAAGGGCCAATAGGGCCTTACCGATTAAGGAACAGATAATCAAAATTCAAGTTATATTTGTTTCCACACAACCAAATGCCTTACACTACTATTCAAGACCCGTAGGTGAGCCGTCATGTATATCACCCTGTAAACGAGGCCAAATTTCCTTTTACCAGCGGATGATAGGTTCGAACCTCAATCACCACTATAATATACTAAATATGTCATAATATACTACTGCTGAATATATCTACAATGGTCCAATACATAAACAAATAAAAACTCTACACAATTACAATAATCCTTGTATTTTCTCATTCTGGAGAAAATATTCTTAACTCCTTAACAAATTGTAGAGTTTTTTCTTCACAAATTCCTTCAACTTCTTATCATGCAATGCTTAAATTTTTCTACAAAAACTTGAACGTACTTAATTTAAAACATATAATGTTATATTATAAGATTTTTTTAATAAAGTTACAAAAAAATATGTAAAGTTTCTCAATTCAACATTTCATTTCAAATATCATGCTTGTAGGGACAAATAGATGAAATTCTAGGACATGCAAAACATACACATTAAATTTAAACATACAAGAATATTATGTACGAATTTAAAGCATACAATAACTGTTCAAACATGATTTCATCACATGTATAGGTGAAATTGTAGAGAAATAAGTTGACAACACAAAATATATGTACTACGAATATAAATTTCATAAAAATTATAAATATTGGGAATAGGAATTCATGCATGTGAAGTATAAACAACCTAGTTACGAAAACATGTCATGCATAAATATTTGGAACAATAAATGTTCAAGGAAGTAAAGAAAAATCAACAATAAGGAAGGTTTGGGATGTACTTACCTTAACTTTAAATTTACCAAAATCTTGCTTAGATTGACTTCAATCAACTTTCTCTTGCTTCCTCTCTCTCTTCTTTCTCAAAATCTGGTAGAAAATGATTGAAAATCAGTTGAACATGACTTATATATTTAATTATTATATGAGCACGCATTGGATGCCACAGCCAAAGACAGTGGTGCACAAGCGTCACATCGGACGAGCAACGGGCATTGGCATTCTACCTCAGCGTGCTCAAGCATTCCTCGGGCGTGCATCAAGCGAGAATACACTGGAAAGTGCACTCGAGTTCCGATCAGGCATCCATCAAGCACGACCTTTCTGCCCAGAATACGCGTGTTCATGCGTCAGGTGCCAGTCAAGCATCCTTTGACTTGATGTGACCCGATCTAAACTTAACTTTGACCCAATTTCTTCATTGTTTGACTTCAAATTTACTTAATTTAATTAATCATGATTAAAATTAAAATTTAAAACTCAATCTTGACAAATATCCCTCTCCTAAGAAACATTAACATACTCTCAGGGGTAGAGTGTTGGTGTCCGGCACGTGTTAGACACCAACACGCCCCGGCACATGTCCAAATCAAGACACTCTAACTTGTTTGGAAACATTTGGAACATGCTTGGGGGACGTCCGGATATGCTTTAGACACACTTGGGATATCATGTTAGTACATTTTTGTTTAGAATTTTTGTTTGTATTTTATGTTCTTTGAAAATTACAAAGTGTAAAGTAATAAAGTCAAAATGTAAATATTGATTGATATATAAAAAATTTACTATATTAAATTTTACATTAATTTGTTAAGTTATATCATTATTATTATTTTGCTATAATAGCTTGTTGAAGATATTATANATTTTTTATTTTAAAAAAATGAGGCCTACTCGATAGGGATTTGATGACAACCACATATATTATACTTATATCGTACGGCGTCACATCACAACGCTCCGATCTTAAGAATCTCTCACAATATCTCACAAAAATTGACTTATTTTGAAGCAAGTGTCAAATCACAGAGCAATCCCGCCTAATAACACACGTCGCCGGAGTCGGCTGCTGACTAAAGTGAAAGCCTGACAAGTACCTAAAGCCCTGGGTGCTCCATTATTGCGGCGATTGCCAGCAGCAGAAGAGGAAACCCTAATTTGTACATTCATCAAGAGAAGAGTCGAGCATCACCTAGCATTGTTAGTTCCAGGATGTCTGTGGTCAGCCTTCGTCATCATCACATCTCCATCAAATTCCCCGAATTGAACTCCAGAAGGGTCAGTTTCTCAACCAACGATTTTTCCTTTGGTTACCGAAAACATTTTCCAGGACTTGGAAGAAAATGATATCTTTTTGCTTTTAGAAATAGCTTTGTACTCTAATTGATCTATTACGTGTCGACATTTCATGCATTTTACTCAGAACTCGGTGGAGTTTTTCTATTCCAGTTAAAATGATTCATGAATTATCCAATATTGGAATTTAGAAGTTAGAAAGTCGCTCTTTTTTTGCAGATATCCAGATCGTTGGATTCTCACCGGATACGGCTTAGAATGGTATACGCATCATCGAGTGTGAAGGAAGCTGCAAATTACATACCAGCAGCACCTATTTTACTTCCTGAAGGACCCTGGAAGCAAGTGATGGATCTTTTTTTTTTTTTAATCTTTTGGTTAATTTGAAAAGAAACTTGCATTTGTTAGATAGATTCAGTAACAAATTTTTTTTTAATTATTCATTTACAGTGAGTCGTCATGCTACAAGCTTATTAACCCATTGTGTGCGTAACATTAGATTTTCAATATTATTCATATCTGTATTTAAAGAAACTAATCCTGTGGAGCTGATGGCTATACAGCCTAGAATAATCAAGAGAAGCGACAAGGCTGTCACACAGCTGTTGGTTCAATGGCCAAATCTGTCGTTTACTGAAGCTAATGGAAAGACTATATCTTTCCTAAAGGCACAATTTATCGATTTCAATTCTGGAGAGCAAGGGCCAGCTTAAGGGATGGCCATGTTATGAATATAATTTAGCTTTGTTTGGTAAACTCAACTTTTGACAAACGCTCCTTTGACTTGACCAGAAAGTTGGAGAGTTGATGTTTGGTGACTTGACTTTTGCTAGCAGCTCCTTAAAGCTGCAGCATCTTTTACCTAAAGTTGGAAGCTCGGGAGGGTAGCTTGTCTTACTTTCTCACAACTGACTGAAGCTGGATTCCTGAAATATATTATCGTTCATAGCACAAACACGATATAACTTTAACATATATTTCTCAAACACTATCCCAAATTTTTGCACTATCACTGCACTACTACAGCGAGGTGAACTAAGAACTACAGTTTACTGTTCACTGCACAGAGCCATTAAATCTTGGATTTTTTTGAAATTCTAAATAGTTGGTAAGAACAGAGGTTAGGAAGTTTGTGTTATTTTAGAAATTTTTTTTGGGGGGTCGGGGGGTTAGCAATGAGTTTTAACAAATTTGACTCCTTTTGAAGGTGAATAGTAGTGCAATGGTAAGGTTTCTCTGTTATGACAATTAAGTTACATGTTCAAACCACCAAAACTATCTCTGTAATGTAGGGTTAAGATTGTGCGTAGTTGACCCTCCCTATAGCTTCTAATTCGTGACATCTTGTGCACTGGACAATTCATGATACCCTTCTTTCCTGTCGGTAACCAAATAAATCTTGTAGAAAGGGTGTCATGCAATGAAGCATTACATCATTCAATTAATACACCACACTAGGTTTTCTCTCAATTCCCTACTTTGTTGTTTCTGTCTTCCCTATACCCAGTTCCTCAAATTTGTTCACTCTCCCGAATTCTTCTATTTCAAGCTTAATAGTCCTTGACGCTTCTCTATTATTGATCTTATATGCAGTGCTGACTATCCATGGGCCATAACTAATTTGTTCAGCAATAGTCAAGTTCAACTTATCTCACGTGCTAAAAGGGAAGGCCCAAAGAAAATTGTAAATTATAATAGGTAAAAAAGGAAGAAAGAGAAAAAAGGGACTGAGTCATTTCTTGTTGTTGGGGACTCTTAAGATATTCATATCTTAGAAAAATTGAGTTATTAGATTGAGTTTACAGAAAATCTCATCGTTATTACTTCTTGTAACCAATCAACACATTCGTTTAATAATATCCGCTAGTCATCTAAGAATCTTGGCAATGTTGCTTTGCAGATTTCTGGAGGTGTTACAGCTGCAAAGGGATTTAAAGCTGCAGGTATATATGGTGGATTGCGTGCCCAAGGAGAGAAACCTGATCTTGCGCTGGTCACTTGCGATGTAGATGCTGTGTCAGCAGGTTGATTTTGTTTTATTCATATTCTTATGCCTCATCATTTAAGGGTGAAGGAGATGAGGGATAAAAGGAATGGATAGTTATGTTCTTGAGATTTTGAGTTTGGAATATATCCTTTGGAAAATTTTCAATATTGTGTAATTGCATTGGTGGGTGTAGTGGGATTGAATTACATTGCAGGGATTTCTGCACAAGATGTTATTAAAATTGATATCATCACGATAATAGGTAATAAACATATTCTGAAGTGCTGTTTGGGTGGATAAAGTCTGTAAAGAGAAGTGAATAGAAGGGAAAGCTTTACTTTGATAGTTAAGCAAGGGAGCCATGAGGGAAGTTGAGGGATTTAGATTTTTACTAACTATGGATAAAAATATTAGTATCGGTATTGGTTTTAGCCATATATCAGTATCGGATAATATATATTAGTATCATATATATCGAAAGTAAAAAGGTTTTGTAAAATCATAAGCTATTAAGATTAGATTAGTCAATATTTTAAATATCAGCCGTTGTATTGCAATGTTGTCACAATATTGAAAAAAATAATATCAAGGACGCCAATATCAATACATATTGACCGATGTTTGTATCAATGTTCTGAACCCATTAATGTTTCTGTACTTTTAGGGGCATTTACTACTAATGTGGTTGCAGCTGCACCAGTTGCGTATTGCAAGAAGGCTTTGCAGGCATCGAGAACAGTAAGTCAAAGAAATATTGTTTTTCCAATGCACTGATTGATATTAAAATCATAGCCAGGAAATAATATTATTGTAGATGGTGAAGTGGTGAGAAGAGCTATAAAAAATTTGCCGTGTAGTTGAATGGAAAGTGTGATTGCAAGTTTTAACTAGCATATCTACATATTTGGCCTCATCTTAGAACAGATTGGGGAATCAGGATTGATGGACAGAAATTAAACCTGGTCAAATGCCTCCCATGGAAATCATTGATTTTGGCTTCATCCTGAGAATTCAGTTTAAGCATTTTAAGTATGGTTACTTGTTTGATGCATAGGCATGGAAATGCATGATAGTTGGGTGACAATAGATATACTATTTGTACTTATATACATGTTTGTTTAAGCTTGTGTAACATTTCTTGTTTTGTGATAAGATTACAAAATGTGCAAAAGAGATTGTATAAAGGAGAAAACATGCACACACTTGTATATTGATGGATGAGATAGTTCATTCATAAAATCTTTCTTGGTCTTCCTCTGCTAAGTGCTAATGACATGAAACATTTGATCATGTCCTTTCAGTGTTCTGTAACATCTTATGATGTTTCGCACAATCCATTATCGTTTTCCAATGCTTGCCCTTTCTAGGCACGTGCGGTATTAATAAATGCTGGTCAAGCCAATGCAGCAACGGTAAGCCTTTTCTTCTGTTTGCTGCTGGTATATTCGCCTGTTCAAGAGTATATGTTTTTCCATTATTCAATGAGGTAGTTTATAAACTTAAAACAAAAAAGAACATCTCTCTCTGATTGTGATTTGTTACCACATACATCCTGAAGTTCATTAAGTCATCTTGTGGACACTGGTACTTTGCTTAATGAAATGCAGGGTGATGCAGGCTATCAGGATGTTATTGAGTGTGCAAATGCTCTCGCTAAGGTGGCCAAACAATAATTGACAAATTAGTTCCTGGCAGTGGTATTTAAAAGTTTGTTTCTTTTTACTTCTTATAAGTGTTTCATCTTTCCAGCTTCTCCAAATAAGATCAGAGGAAGTGTTAATTGAATCAACTGGTGTGATTGGTCACAGAATAAAGAAGGTAACTTA
This sequence comes from Nepenthes mirabilis, assembly GCA_025585075.1. Lineage (NCBI taxonomy): Eukaryota > Viridiplantae > Streptophyta > Magnoliopsida > Caryophyllales > Nepenthaceae > Nepenthes > Nepenthes mirabilis. The sequence continues at coordinate 14,114 of JAODPA010094399.1, read as the reverse complement.
AGAACAGCTGCAAATGTGATTTGTCTGCTCTCTACTATTGGTAATTAGTAGTTGGACATTAATTATTCATTACTCAAGGAATTGTTCGTTCAGATAGTATTGCTCAATATTTTTCCTTGAAGTACCAGTGTGTATTTTCTATGTTTTTTGTTCTCAGAGGAGTGACAATTCTGGGGATTCCTTTCCTTGCAGGACACTCTCCTTAATTCACTTCCGAAGTTAGTTATTTCCCTCTCATCTTCAACTGAAGGGTATGTCTTATGCTCATTCTTTAATCCATGTGTAGGCAGCTTGGATGAAAATATCGATATCGGTCACAGTTATATCGATATCGAACAATACGTATTGGTATTAGATGTATCAGAAGGAAAAAAATATTTGAAAATCGTCAGCTAATAGGATCGTTTCGGTTAATATATCAGTTGTATTTGCCAATATGATAGCCTGCGTCAGTGGATATATTACAATACGTTGTCTATACGGAATATATTACGATATTGTTACGGTATTAGGAAATATTAGTATCATGGGGCTCGATATCAATGTATATCAACTGATATTTGCATCAATGACCGGCAGACTGTTGACGTGTTGTAATGCTTATGAGTTCCCGTTTCTAGTAATTTCTGATAAGAGGCCTGGGGCATCACTTCATGCCTGGGTGCTTTGGCAACTCACATTCTGAGCTTTCTTTTTCATGGATCATCTAATTTCTAGCATTTGCCTTTATTCAATTTGTTTTTTCTCATTCTCATACCCCATGTAAAGGGTAGCCTGGGCTGCCCTTTATTTTCTCAATGCCCGTGTCTAGTAACACTGAATCTTAATATTGAACATACAGGGCAGATTCTGCTGCTGTTGCAATCACAACCACTGACCTTGTGAGGAAAAGTGTGGCCATTGAGTCCAAGGTTTGCAAAAATTTGTGTCATATAGTTCAATGCATGTTTATCTCCTAATTGACTTGTAGATTCTATGGCACTTCATAGTCTTTTGTGGACATAATATCACATATAAAAATGTAGATTGAAATTTAGTGTGGCACGTCGGGCTTGTAAGATACAAAAAATATGGACATTGACACAAAACATGAAAATGATATGACACCGACATATTAAAACACTATTTTGTAAACATGTGGGCATTACATGCTCGAAACATGTTAACCAAAGTTCGTAGTTTATTAATGTTTTGAGAATAGATTGCTCAAATAATAATTGGGCTATAAGAGATCTTATTAAGCATTGTAAAAGAAAAGGCCTACTGATAGAATTAGGTGGGAAAGCCATACTAGTTATCAGGTCAAAGAAAGGCCTGACCTTAAGCTGCCCCCTACAGAAAGCCATTATTAAGGATTTGTTATGCGTAAATTGAGCGAGTATAAAGAAATGCTATACCTGATCTCTTGTGTGATTGACACAAACTAAGGGGTTCTTTTGGGTGTTTCTTATCTGCTCCGACCATTCTATTGCAATAGGGGCCTACTTTTCCCCCTTGCTTCCCTTCTCTGTGTTTGAAACTAAAAGAAAACAAGAATGATAAAAGAGAAGACAACGGGAACTTAGGTTCTTAATGTTTTCTAAATTCCAAAATGTCTCTAATTTTTTTAGTTTATATTAAGAACACCATTTTTTTTTTCTGAAAACTGCAAAATATTACAACTTGTTCAAAATATGTTGGAGCGTGTTGGTGTCTACTAATGTGTCAGAAACCAATTTGTTAGTCTTGGAGCAGTGTGGATACTACTTAAGATAAGATTGAGCAAATGGGACAAAAGCACAAAGGAGATACTCTTTGTCCTTTTTAACCTGCGAAAATGGAGAAGGCAACATAATCAATGCTAGGGGAGGGAGTGGATAAAATAAGGATTTTGACATTGCCAAATGGAATGCAATCTACTTAACTTTAAGTCTCCCTCTCTAGCTACCAGTTTCTTCATTTAATTAAGCCCATCGTTTCTTCAATTGCCTTTGCTGATCCTTTGTTCTTCTAAGAAAAATTTCAACATGTTTTTTTTTAACTATGGATTCTTCCTTCAAAATTGTCTTGTGGCACACCTTACCTGTACTTGTGAATTCTCATGTTCTATATTCTCATGCTTGCCAAACTTCCATACACTTTCATTAGCTACAAACTCATGCTTTAGGTATTAGCGACGGATGCTATGGGTTGAAATTCGAGGGATTAAGCTGCTTTAGCCCCAACTTCTGTTTTGAAACTATTTCTTTGGGGTTTGTTTGTATCAAGAAAAGTTTGAAGAAAAGAAAATTAATGAGAGAAAATAAAATATAAAGAAAATTACTTTCCTCAAATATAAATATTATAATACATATTCTTCATTATAATATTTTTTTTCATGCAATCCAAGCATAAAAAATGGTTTTTTTAAAAAAAAAAATTTCTTTAAAGTTTTCTATATCCGAACAAGCACTTGGTGTTTTTTGCAAAAGTATATTTAGGTTTCTTGAAAGCCAATCGATGTCAAATCTATGGACTCCTAGGGTATTTTTTGTAATTGGACTCTATAGCCCCATTATATTTATATATGTGTGTGTGTTTGTATGTGTCAATATTCAATACTATTATATTTTATGAATATGAAAAGCAAGGCATGCAACATATCATGAAATAACTCTCTGTCTTTGAGCTCTTTCCTATTAGAGCCTTGGATGAGAGTAGAGAAATACCATGAGCAATTCATTGTACCTTTTTTGTGTATGTAGTTTCTAGTTCATCATTAGAAGTGGAAATGTTACATTTCCAATCGTAATTGAGATCTCCGTAAACATTTCTATTTAAGAACAAAAATAAGAACTCTGTGACTGTGGACAGTTGGTATTACCCCCGGAGGCAGGCTGAAGAATAGTAATATAAACAATTCTATTTAAGAATGGGCAATAGTAGAAGAATTGGGGGTGGCCTGGTGACAAGACTTCTTGTGATGTAGGCTTTATGGAGAATTAGATAAACACAGTCTTGCCCCCGCATTACAGAGAGGTGGTTCCATTGAGAACTTCATGGAGGAATTGCTACAAGAAATCAGGTCTCCCAGAAAATTGCCCATGGCTGGTTTCTGACTTTGGTACTTAATTCTTCATATGAAGTTGTCCTCCAAATTCAGTTTAGACTAATGAGATTTTTGGCTTAATAAGATTTATCATTAGATGTCTAGTGAATAATGGGAATATTTGCCTTTGGAATTGGATCATCTTGAAAATTGCATTCATCATCTATGTGATCAGCCTCTGGTTTTGCCTGATACTCTCTGGCTGTTCATAGTGAGCCTTATTTTTCTTCACTGGAGAGTGCTGGTAACCTATCTGTTTCTTAAGGCCCCGTTTAGTTGAACCTGAAATTTAGAATTGGAATTGGAATTTCAGGTCTAATTCTGATTCTGCTATTTGGTCCCATGCGGAATTGTAATTCTAATTTCATGTTCCAATTTATTGGAATTTAACATGAGTGTAGGATAGGTTCTTTGTATTTTTAGGGGTAGAGAAAAGAATTGTAATTATAAGGTTAAAAATTATCTATCAATTAAATATAATAAAATCGAACAATGTGAGACCTATGGATAAAATATTTTTAGTTGTTTGGATCAGATAGAGATGAACCTATATCATTATTATTATTTTGCTATAATAGCTTGTTGAAGATATTATAATATAAATAATTTATGTTGGCTCATTTGTTTACTTTCCTATGTATTTTTTGGGTTAAAAAACAAGAAATGTGAATATTTATTGCTAATTTATTATGTATAATATTGTTCATCATTTTTTAAAAAAATAGCGTGCCTACATGTTGATATCCATACTTTATAATCCCTAACTTCCATATAAGAAGAATATCCATTGAAATAAGGAAAACTAGCATACAGTCTTCATTTGTTAAAGAGATAAAAAGTGATCCATGCGGATCCAAAAACTATAGAATGGTTAAGACGCCACTGTTTGAAGATCTTAAAGATCACTATCAATAAAATATAACACAGGTTTCTATTTTCATAATGAATGATCAACTCTTACAATGTTCTATTAAAATGGGTATCTTACATAGAAAAAAATTATCTGCTTTATTTTTTCACTACACTTGGGTTAGTGGGGGGGGGGGGGTCCGCTAGATAGACATTATCAAAGCTCCTTTTGATAAGAGATATGAACGAGATGCTTCGAGAGATTAGGTGTTTATTAAATTATACTTCTGTTAGAAGAAATGATTCATGGAAATAATAAGTCACCATTAATATCAATATATCCGATATCACCAAATATTCGGGAGTTCCTCTATAATCCTTTTCCTTCTTGTTGCCAGATATTTTGTTCAAAAGATGCTTTGTTAGATGCTCCTTTTTTTTTTTTTCCATTAAGGCCAAATAAACCTGTTCTCGAGGGATAATTATTGGCTAGGTCCATGTATAGTTAACCAACCCTCTTCTAAAAGGAAGTGCAAAAATTTTTCTTTTACATTATTTCAAGTGGTTCTCTCATAGTGAGAAATTTTCACAAATAGGTATCTTTTAGAGGCATCAATGATCAATCTTTTGAGATTCTAGTGTCTTGAATTTTATTCATAGCATTTCATAGGCATTCATGTATTACCTTCAGTATACTTTTAGTCTGAAACTATTTCTCATCCATTCATATAAAACTTATAAAATTATGGCCTCCATTTTCCATGTTTATATTCCCAAAACAATAACATAAACAAAACGTCATTTATTCATGGTTGATAATATTGGTATTGATATCAATCGTAGTTATATCAATATCGGATAATATGTACCATTATCGGCTATATTTGAATTAAAAAAATATATTTATAGATATTTATGAATCGTAAACTAACAAACATTTATCAACCAAAATTGGTGATATTAGCCAATATTTTGAATATTGACTAATATATCTCAATATGTTGTTGATACAATGGCACATCATGGTTTTGCTACGGTATCTGGAAGTATTGGTATTTTGAGGCTTAATACAGATGTTTATTGTCCGATATTTCATGATCTGCAGTTATCTCTAGAAGGAGACAGTTTTGCTTTTGATAAGAAAGTTCTTTGCATCTAGGCCATTGATTCATTTATCTTTAATGTATGATTTTGATTCTATCTATTCATAAATAATGCTGACTGTTCTTTCATATGATGAGGTTCCAGGTTGGTGAGACATATGTGAGAGTTGGGGGTATGGCAAAAGGTTCGGGGATGATCCACCCGAATATGGCCACCATGCTCGGAGTATGAATGAGGCATCTGATGCTCCTATTTATTCTTATCATTTGCATTCTTTCTTATCTTAGCACTATTTTAATTCCAGGTTGTTACAACCGATGCTCGGGTCAACAGTGATGTTTGGAGAGAGATGGTGCAGATTGCTGTTAGTCGAAGTTTCAACCAAATTACAGTGAGTGATATCATTGCTTATGTTGTGCGAATGGATGGGTATATGGGCCAATATCCTATATATCGGCTGATATATATTGGTGTTGGGCTCCAGATGCCGATATATTTTGATATTGAGAAAAAATTACGATATATTGTCATATTAACAATACATCGTGATATATCCGATGCCTAATATATTGTCTAATATATTTAATACCAATATTGCCACAACCGATGCAAACACTAATACCGATGCTGACATTTTCATCCATGGTTGCTTAGAATTTGGAAAGAGAAGGGGAAGAAACTATGAGGTTGCAATATCTATTGAATTATGTGTGATGAAACTCTCAATTATTCAAGTGATTATATGTTTGCATCAAAAGTTTGCTGTCCCATCTATTCCTCATCTTGCTTTGTTTCTTTCTCTTTGACTAATAATGCTATCCCTACTAAACAAAAAAGAAAAACCATCTTTTGCCGTAACAAAAAAATTAATAATTCGGAGAGCAACATGCAATGTTTGATAGCAAACTCTCTTCTATCTTGGTAATTTGGTTTACGAATTTTAAGTAGGAAGCCAATTCAGCAATGGTATTTGCAAAAACCACCAAGACTAATCATCGTTGTTTTAAAAGCTTTAGTATCAATTGATGAAAATATTGGTATCAGTATTGGCACTAGTCGCAGTTATATCGGTATTAAATATATCGGATAATATATATAGATATTAGATATATTGGACAATACGTGTTAGTATTGGATATATCATAAGGAAAAAATTTTCTAAAAATTATAAATCAATAAGGTCTTATTGGTTAATAAATTGGTTATATTGGCCGATACGAAAATATATCGCGATATTATTATTATATTAGGTAATATCGGTATAAATGTGCCTAATATCGATACATATTAGTCAATATTTTTATCCATGCCCCATCGAAATTTAAAGGAAGGCAAGGCACACAAATAGTTTGAACATTATGCTTTTTTATCTCTCAATATTGAGGCCTTTTATTCATAACCACAGATAAAGTATCAATATCAGTCGTGGCCCTATAGTGTCGGATAGGATACTACATATCAATATCTGATATATTGAAAGAAAATCTGAGAATTATAAATTGCTAGAATCGTATCGGCCAATATATCACCAATATGATAATATATTGCGATACTATCACGATATCTAAGAGTCCGATACCAACATATATCGGCAGACATTTGCATCTATGGTTATAAGCGACAAAGGAGTCATTTATAAAGTCTTTCTATAATCCAACTTGTATTAAGATCAATTTTTTATATTGAATAGTTCCCTTTTGGTATGTGATACTTCTTGAATTTATATCGAGTGAAAGAACCCAAGCCACAGATTGTGAAGAAACTAATTCCATAGAGTAAGACCGTCCCCCTCATCATTTGCTTGTTAGTCTTATTGCTTAGCAATAGTTCCTAATGCACAACTATTCATTGAGCCCATATTTTGGCGAGTTACATCCGAATCTGTATTTTATAGGTTGTGTGGGTATTTTCTTCAGTAATGAATTCTAGAGAGATTTTCAAGTTCGGGATCATGGTTCAGAATTTCAATTTGTGTCCTGGGTTTTAGGTGTGCTGTCACGAATCCGAACCAAGCAGGTCAATTTAAATAATTAATTATAATTTCTAAAATCTAATCTCCCAAATAATTTTGAACAATTAATACTAAGTCCCAAAATTCGGGTGTGACAAACCAAAATATACTTAACAAAATTAAAATCCTCACACGACCTCATCGAACAACCGTCAGAGCAAAATAAATACGACCTGCTCTACGATCATCGTAAGGGAGATAATAATCCGACCCAAAAATCATAATCAAACATAACAAATATTCAACTATTTCCAACATATAACAATAAACCCATATCCGGCCAATTCCATAATCCAAATACATCAATTAACAATATGAATCATAACAAAACTGAAACTCACCAAATCGGACGAATATCTGACCGATCATGTCTGAACTCCTGTACTGCATCCAAACCTTCTACTCTGAAGGGACAAAACAGAAAAATGAGCCTAATGCCCAACAAGTATCATATTTAGTCAAAATAAGTCCAATAAATCAGATGAGAGGTCAATGGATGAAAATCCAATCGAATTTTAGAATAAATCCAAATCGCCGATAAGACAATTCCAACCAAAATCCAAGATCCAAATTTCAAAATCCAATGGTAGTCTCGTACTCAAANCTGGCTCGGCTTGGCTCGATCGGCTCGTGGGCCAGGCTCAGTTAATTGGGCCTGAATTTTGGGCCTGAAGCTTACATATATTTCATTTTAGTTTTCTTTTAATCCAAAATCCAAATCGATATTTGGGCAAGACCGGCGCACCCTGGGCGTCAGCCCAATCAATCCAAACATCATTCCAAAATCTCTCAATATTTAATTAATTTTTTATCATGTCCAATTTGCCCAAAATTATAATTAATATTAAATTAATTCAAATAAAATCCGGGATATTACATGTGCCCCTGAAAATCTGAATTTTATGTGAATTGGTGGTAAAATGTTTGCATGATTGATGCAGGTAGATGGAGATACTAGTACCAATGATACTGTTATTGCATTGGCTAGTGGTTTATCTGGATCCCCTGAAGTCTCTTCTTTGAACAGTTTTGAAGCAAAGCAACTTCAATCATGCCTTGATGCTGTGAGCTTAATTACCTATGTACTTATCTTCTGTGATATATATATTGATGCAAATATCACCTGGCATGTATCATTATCGGTGTCCCGATTTTTTCGATACCGTGACAATTAATGCCTTTTGTTTCCATTTCAGCAATATATCACAACATATCGGCCATTATTAACTTGATAAATATAGGCAGATACAGTCCTATCAGCTTAGAATTATAAAAAAAAATTTACTGATATATCCAATGCTAATATGTGTTATTTTGTTGTAACCAATAACAATGCTAATATTTTCATCCATGGTTATATATA
>JAODPA010094388.1:0-22767 GCA_025585075.1 Nepenthes mirabilis | reverse complement strand
CAGGGAGCCGCCCCTCATCGGACTCCACTGTGAGTGGGGCATGTTGAATTTTAGGAGGGATGAGTCGGACTCTCTATTTTTTTTCTTTTTTTTGGTAAGTAAAATGGAATTAAAATAACAAAATGGTACATAAGTGAAGTTCTAACTCCAAGTGTTTTACCGACTTAGAGGTAAAACAGAGCCGCTTGGGTATACCCCGAGCACAAATACAAGGAAAAATATGTGAAGGCAAAGAAAACCTTCAAAGAAGGAAACCCAACACCGACTAAAGAGCCAACTACAAAATCGGCCGCGGGCTTGCCACATAACCGGAAGGGCACTCCAGTGTAATTGGATCACTGGACCACAGAAGTATGAGACCAAATCAACAAATGCATTGAACCATTGAGAGTGATATAGGGGAAGCCAAGAAAAACGAACACGAAGATATCCAATCCGAGCAAATGGATACTGTACCATATTGACAGGATATCGAGCAAACTATTATTTCACGCTAGGACGGAAGGCCGAAACGTCATTTTTGCTTTGCCCTGTTTGGCTACCGTTTTTGACTGACGTGGACGGTTGGCTATGCTGGGCACACCGGTCCTTCTCTCATCCGATTTGGGCAGTTTGACCATTCTTTTGAGACTTAGAGGATGGAAGAGTGCTTTGGTGCACTCTTCTGTAATGAGGTTACTGTTGGGCTGGAAGGCTGATGGTCTTGGCTGTTGTTATTTCTTTATGTACCTTCTTTTTGTTTTGATGTTTCTTTCATGGAGTACTCGGGGTATGCCCTAACAGTTTTATTCTAACTCTAAGTCGGAAAAACGCTTCGAGTTAGAATAGAGTTTTGTATATTTTTTAATTTAATCAAATTTTAATTACTTACAAAAAAAGATATCGAGCAAACCCCTCAACGAATCACTGCGCTGTGAAGCAGGAGAAGCCATGGAATACTGGCAAGGAAAAAGCCGATAGTCGGGATACCGGGTGGCCGACCTCAAGGCATTTTTTTAAAATCCGGCCAATAGCTATCGACCGGGAAAATATACTTACATCAAGTACAAGGCGGGCAGACGACACAAAAGTCAAACTGGAAAGTGGCATCCCATAATAAAAATAAAGATAATTATAATTTTTTTTCTATGAATGTAGACACCAGCCTATTGCTGTAGACTAGGAAAAACAATGCAGCCACCAAGGAACAAAAAGGGCAAGGAGCCCAACAAGCTATTTCGGCAAACAAGTCAAAAAAGCCAACCTATCATCCATTAGCTACCATCCGGGAAAAGGTGGGTAGACGACACAAAATTGCCAAACAGGTAAGTGGCATCCCGTAATAAAGATATATTTGTTAACTATGAAAATAGACACCGACCTATTGCTGTATACTGGGAAAAACCATACAGCCACCAAGGAATAAAAAAGGCAAGGAGCCCAACAAGCCTTTTTGCAACCTAGTCAAAAGCCAACCAGGCATGTATGAAAGTAGAGACCGGCCAATTGTTGCAAACCAGGAAAACCATAAAGCCTCCAAAGGCACAAAGCGGGCAAGGAGCCCAACAAGCCATTCTGGCAAGACAAGACTTTTTTATTAATTGTTAGACAAATTCCAGCGGTCTAAAGATTAGGATCCCACAATTCTCCCCTACTTAAGAAAATTTCATCCCCGAAATTTAAATGAAATTACTAACCTTAAGTAAACTAGTGGGGATACTTGCTCCGAATTAGTTCTTCGTGTTCCCAAGTTACCTCTTCATGCGAATGATTCATCCAAAATACCTTTACCAAGGAGATTGTTTTTGTACGTAGCTTTTGCTCCTTCCAGTTCAAAATATGCATCGGTTCCTCCACGTAGGATAAGTCTTTGTCAATAGTCAAAGGCTCGAACTCGATCACATATGCAGGATCATGGATATATTTCCTGAACTTTGATACATGAAACATATCATCTACTTCCACCAAGCTTGGCGGTAGTGCCAGCCTATAGGCCACTTCTCCTATCCTCACTAAAATCTCAAACGGGCCAATAAATCGTGGCTTTAGCTTTCCTTTTACCCCGACTCTGGATGTCCTCTTAGATGGCGACACTTTTAGAAATACAAAGTCACCTGCATCAAACTTCAATGCTGATCTCCTCCAAACTGCATAACTCTTCTGTCTACTCCGGGTAACCCTTAAATTCTCATGTATCAGCTTTATCTTCTCTGCCGTCTCTTTAACAATTTCAGGGCCTAAAATTCTTTTATCTCTGGTTTTCTCCCAGTGGATCGGCGATCTACACTTCCTTCCATATAACACCTCAAAAGGAGTCATGCCTATGCTTGCTTGATAGCTATTATTATATGCGAATTCTTCCAAGACCAAGTAATTATCGCAAGTCCCTTTCATTTCCAAGACCGAAGCTCTTAACATATCCTTAAGGATCTGGGTTGTCTGTTCTAATTAGCCGTCAGGCTGCGGATGATAGGCAGTACTGAACTTCAACTCCGTACCCAATTCGTTATGCAAGCATTCCAAAAACCTTGAAATAAAATGAGAATCCCTATCAGATACAATGGAAGAAGGCACCCCATAAAGTTGGACTATTTCATTCACATATATAGCCGTGTCAGTTTATTACAAGAGTAAGTCGTCCTGATTGCTAAGAAATGGGCTGACTTCATTAGCCAGTCAATGATAACCCAAACGACGTCATGAATTTTGGGAGTCTTTGGTAGACTATACACAAAATCCATAGTAACATCCTTCCATTTCCAACTTAGACCCGACATCAGTTGTAATAACCCAGAGGGCTTTCTTCTTTCAGAGGGGTTTTTCAACTTTCAAATTTGAACTTTGTGCAGCGATTCTTGGTTGGTTCACATCGTCACCAGCGCCGGCCATGGCCGGTACCCTGATGGCGCCGACGACCCCTCCTTGGTCTTCCTATCCTCCATTGTCCGCCGATGTTTCTTCTTCGTCGGTGGTTTCTTCTCTCGTCACCCAATCCTCTCCCTCTTTCCATCCCTTGCAGAGGGCCGCCTTGTCTCCTTCCCCTGCCCCCGATACCTTCTTCTTGGAGAGTCTGAAGCCTTTGGAACTCAACAATAGCCACCTATTGGTGCCGAATCCCTCTCCCCTTGATTCTTTTTTTTTTTTTGGTAAGTAAGTAATTGTATTAAAAGAAATAGAAAATTTATAGATCTATATTCTAACTCCAAATGTTTTGCCAACTTGAAATTAGAGCACAGGAGAGAAGGGTATGACCCAAAACTCAATGAAACAGGCGGGATCAAAGATCACGGACCTATACATGACAGATTTAAGAACAAACAACCTAACTTAAGTCCTCTCCCCTTGATTCATCTGTTGGGAATGCCAAATGGTGTAAGAACATGCCACAAAATGGGTTCGTAGATGTTCTAGGACAAGTGCCTGCATGTAATGCGGTTGATTCTGCTCCCGCTGTGAATTTAGCCTCCTTGCGTTTATGTTCTGGCGTGGTTCAGAGTGAAGCGGTTGCTGATCCTAGGGTTGTTCCAACCTCTTCGAAAATCAATTCAGGTGTGGCTCTTACAAATCCCTCATCCTCCTGGGTTGAAGTCGTTCAAAACAATGGAATTAGTCATTGTCCTCCTCTTAAATTTTATCCCCTCTAATCTATAGATGGGGATGTTGTCTCCATCTCCCCTTGGGCATAAGCTGGATCGCCAGTGGTATTGGCAAGCCCATCCAGCTGGACTCAAACACAGCTCAAATGAATCGAGTTCAATTCACCTGGGTGTGTGTTGAAGTGGGAAGGGATGATCCTCTTCCATCCAAAATCAGACTAAAGTCTAAAGGTGTAGAGACTGAGGTAGCGATGGCCTATCAATGAAAGCCGCAGCGCAGTATGTCATCTTCAAAACAGAGTAATGATGTAGCTAATCAATCTAATATTGGTGTCCCTGTTGGCGTTGGGAAAGCAATGCCTGAGAATCATGGGTCGAATGTTAAGCTTCCTCCCGACCAGTCAAATGGCATTGGGCTTGAAACTCCTATTGAAGTGGCTGAAAATAATCAGTGGGGGATTATGCCTCCTACTGACTTTGCTGAGGAGATCTATCAGTTATCTGCTCCTAATCATGTTGTTGGTCTTCTAGACTTAAAATTGAATGTTTTGGAGTCTCCTCGAAATAATCCTTTTTCTATCCTCCAGGATTCTGAGGATTTAGGTGAGCAGGCGGACCTTGTTGATCCTGTAGGGAGGAATGTAATGAATGCCCAGCCTCCACCAAACACTTATGGGACTTCACCGCTAGATTTCGCTTGTTCTCCCCATGGTCCCGAGATCGACGGGCAGCAATGTTGTAGTCTAATGGAGGTGAGCCGACTTGCCAAATGCCCTCTTTTGATGTCCTTTGCTGAAAAGTTGAAAGAGGGTATCGAGCCGGTTGATTCCAGACTTTCGAGCTTTTGCAGTGCCCCCGTTCCTATCTCAGATGAGGACGGAGCGGCTTTGTTATCGGGCCACTCTATTTTGGACGGAGTACAATTGCCGGAGTGGCCATGTTTCCTTTGAGACCGGAGTGCCTTCAGTTCAACAATCGTCGGAGTGCCCAATTTGAGGACGGAGTGGCATAACATCCGGAGTGCATGCTTCTTTATTAGGCCGGAGTGGCCTTGTGTAAGTCCGGAGTGAATTTTGTTCACTGAATGCCGGAGTGACTTGCGTGTTTTTAAGGCCAGAGTGGCATTGAGTGATTTTTCGATGTGCTTTTGGCCGGAGTGATCTTCTGCCGGAGTGCAATGTGCAATGTGCCGGAGTGATCTTTTGTCGGAGTGCGTCTTGGTCCGGAGTTTTTTTGCGCAGTGATCTTCCGAAGTGCTTTTTGATGAAGTGCAATATGCCGGTGTGATCTTTTGCCGGAGTGCGTTTTGGTTGTAGGGGGTTGGAAAGCGATGCTTCCCCTCTGGGAAAGCGATGCATTTTTCTTTTCATTTCTATTGATTTTGTAAAACGCTGGCCTCTTAGAGGTTGTTATGGACCTTTGAATGTACTAGTTGCTCGGGGTATGCCCCAGCGAATAATGGTTTATCCCCAAGTCAAAATACTTGGCGATAAATCATCAAATTTATAATTCTTTCTCCCATTAATCCAAAATATTTGCTTACCAAAAAAAAAAAAAGATGAGGACCGGCTTGCCGCTCTGGGCTCTCCGATTTGTTCTGCAGTAAGAGTTGGCTCCCCAGCAGGTAACACTGTGCCCAGCTTAATCACTGCCTCTGCCATGCCTGAGGCTGGTTCTCTGTTGATTGAGCCGAGTCCTCCAGTTTGTGCGGCGACAAACATGGATGTTGCCTCTTCTGACCTGCCCAAGTAGTTGAGTCTGTAGATGACCTTGCTGTTGTTTCTGCTCTAGTGGATGAACTTGATTTAACACCTAACTCTATCACACGTATCTCAAGTAAGTATTTCTTGGATGCTTCAAGCAATCTGGGGCACGACACTATTAGCACTGGGGGCTCCTCAGCTGATGATCATGAGGGCCGGGCTCTGGAAGTTTTCTTTTTTTTGTTAAGTAATTAATTGTATTAAAATTTGTATAAAATGTACAATCAGCTATGTTCATTACCAAGTGTTTTGCCGACTTGGAAATGAAACATAGAAACAGGGTGTCATTAATAACAGGATTACAAAATCGAGAACGGTGTTGAAAATGCAAAACAAGCTCAGCATTTGACTCGCACTCAGAAAACGACAATAGAGGAACAAGACAAGAGTGGCAATCTCAAATTAGCTCTATCCACCTCACACACAAGGTCGCACCAGCCTTAAAGATAAGCAAGGCCACTCCACTCTTTAAAGGAACAAAAGAACTCTGGATAAAACAATAATGCCACTCCGTCCAAAGTGAGAAAATACTCTGGCCACAGCATCAGAGCCACTCCGTCCAATAGAGAGCAAAGAGGCACTCCAGAAAACGAACAAAGCCACTCCGTCCGAGATGAGCATAAAGAACTCCGGCCACCAAGGAACACAGGCACTCCGTCCGACCTTTTAGAGAAACAAATGGGATCCGGGATAAAGTTCCACCGTACCATTGATGTCATTGCCATGCAGTATGGTCCATGGAAACAAACTAAATCCCGTAGACAAAGAAAGTCTGCATCAAAAAAACCTAAAGGCTCTCCGGCAATTAGGAATTGAGCCGTATGGGCTTGAGGGTTTGCGGTTGGGCAAGAGCAGAGATGCTTCGGCTCGAGGCTCTCTAAGGCCACGGTGATGTTCTTGTCCAAGTTGTATTTGGAATTTTGGTTGTGATGATTCGTACAATGAGTGAGTTACTCAGATGAGGCTCTTAAGCGGATGTTGCTGCTCATGGATGCAGCAGTTCAACAAATTCTTTTTCTGTGCTACTGCAGCTGCAAATTTGATTGGTTGTTCATGGATTTGGAATGCTTTGCTGTCCGGTAGGCACAGATGGTCTGATAACTCATGTTGCTAAAGCAGCATGGTCTTTGATATGGCTGGGGTTATTTTGCTGATTTGACATTGGCAAAGCTTTGCTGTTGATCAAGACCTGTACTGTCTCAACGATCTGAAGCAACGATCTGGAGTCGGAATTGCTTTGCTTAAATAGCTAATACCAGCCAGTCCCTTTCCCTGCTGCAGAAATGCTCTGGCAGTTGCCCTGCCATTTATATTGGTTTTGGCCTGCTGAAGTTGGAGGCTCTGCCAGTTTAGATGCTCCTGAAGTTGCCCCTGATGCTACTGATAGAAGTAGCAGCTAGGTAAAGGGGCTTTGTTGCAATTGCCCAATGTTTTTGCGGTGATTTGCTTATGTGAAACCCGGGTCTTGGATAAGCTGCCAGTGTGAGTTGTTGACTGTTCCAGCTGACCTTGCACTATTTATCCCTCCCCTATTTGTGGTGGTGGAACCATTGAAGACATTGTGGGAGGATCACCTACTTCATCCTATTGAGACGACTTGCTGTTCACCTACTTTGTCCTCCTAGAGGACCCCTTTTTGTTTTAATATTTGGTGTAATCTGATGTACCAAACTGCTCGGGGTATGCCCTAGCGTTCTACACTTTTTTTTTGGTAAGTACTAGCGTAGCGTTCTACGCTTTAACTCCAAGTCAAAAAACTTCGAGATAAAGCATAGATTGTATAAATTTTTTCTCCCTTTAATCCAAATTTACTTGCTTACCACAAAAAAAAAAAACTTGCTAAGGTCATTCAATAGAGCCAGGAGTTATGGGGCGCAATGTTGGTGGGGTATTTCTATGAAAATCCGTTACATTTTCTGGCGATTAACAACATTGCCTCCCCTCTAATCTAAACCTTCGTCCCTCTCTGTCGTGAAGGCTCGTCTTTTCTATTCCCCATTTCTTTCAGATCTGAGATTTTTTGCTTTGTCCTGCATCTCCAACTTTCTTACCGGTGCCCATGGCGCCGGATTTACGACCCTCCCCCACTTCCTGCTCTCCTTCCAAGGGTAGCATCCTTCATGTTTCTTCCTCTCCATCCATTGATTCTCTTCCCCATACTTCCCGTACCCTTTCCTCCTCTTTGCTCCCGTATGCCCCAGGATGTTCAAAGATGTCGGCCCACATGGCTTCCATCCTATCTGAATGTGATTTCCCAACATTTCTTGCCTCCCGGAGGGTTTCCTTCAAGCCAAAATCTGGCGCTCGGGATTTCCACGATTTCGACGGTTTCTCTGCTTCCCCTGCTACCCCAGCTTTTCAACCGGATTACTGCAAATCTGTGGTTGGATGAAGGTGCCTCCTACACCTTCGGTCTCTCCTGTCAGCCTTTTTTTTTTTTTTTTTTTTTGGTAAGCAAATAGTCTCTCCTGTCAGCCGTCAGGTGCCATGTGAGATTTCTTGTCCCACATGGGGTCGCCTGGTTCTCTTGCCGTCACTACTACGGTTGATCAGCAAAATGATGTTGATTGTTCTATTGGCATTTTGGCATCCTTGATGTCTAGCTGTGCGGGATTGGATTATGAGGGAATTGTTTGCTGTCATGATGTGGCTGGTTCCATCCCAGATGATTCTCTCTTTGTACAACATAGGAAATCGGATGCTCTGGATTCTGTGGTAGAATCGATGACAGGGGATTGCCTGTCTTCCAAGCCAGATTAAACAATCGGGCGTTGATGACCATAGTGAAGTGCCTTTCGTTTTTTCAAATGCTTCAGCAGACTCAGTGGAGGTCATCACCCTTGACTCCATTGGAGATCCCCTAGCAAGCCCTCTGATGGTTTGCCAGAATGGTTAAAAGGGAAAAATCCCTCGTTCCCCACCCAGGTTCAATTCCCCGCGGCGGTATCTGTGGTACTGTGCCTCCCAAAAAATCCTTCGGGGTTTCTGGGTTATGGGCCGCAATGCGGTGGGGCCAGTCACTTAAAAAAGCTTACCCTTAACACAGTTTTGATTTGGACGGAATGCTTGGAACGGATTCCGAAGTGCATTTCCGTTGCGATCTGGACGGAGTTCGGAGTGTTACAAAATCCGGAGTGGTAAATTCCGGACTGCATTTTGGACGGAGTGCCAGTGTGCTCCTTTGCCGGTGTGCGTTTTGGTCCGGAGTGATTTTGGACAGTGTGCATTGCGATGGAATGCTCCTCTGCCAGAGTGAGTTTTGGTCCGTTTTGGTCACAGGGGGTTGGAAAGCCATGATTCCCCTCGGGATTGCGATGTACTTTTTATATCTTCTACTGATTATGTAGAACGTTGGCCTCTTAGAGTTTCATATGTACTTTTGAATGTACTCTTTGCTCAGGGTATGCCCCAGCAGTTAATGTTTTATCTCCAAGTCAAGCTACTTGGCGATAAAACATCAAATTTGTAATTTTTTTCTCCCATTAATCCAAAATAGTTGCTTACCAAAAAAAAAAAAGAAAAAAAAAAGATGGTTTGCCAGAATGAGCAGATTCAAATACCTCCTCAGAGGATCGTGGACGTTATATCCAGCAATGCTCCTGGCTCCGAACTTCCCATTGACAACGCCGGTTGCCCCACTAGCATATCGTGGTCCTCGGTGGTAGAAAAGAATTCTCATGGAAGTAAGTCTTTACTAAAATGCTATTCTCCAAATGTTTCCAATGTAGAGAACACAATTTTGTCTCCCCCATCAGAAGTTATCCAACAAGGTGAGGATCTATGGGGAGCTACCTTGGTTGGATATTATGCTGGAAATCCCATTTATTACAATGCTATTAACAATATTAGCAGGAAAATTTGGGCTGTGGGCAAACCCCATGTGAGCCATCCCCCTTTGCTGACTAAATTGTCGGCTCGCCAGGAAGGCCCTGCTATTGCTACCTCTTTTTCTAGAGTGTCCGGTCATAAGGAATTGGCCACATCCAACACTTTTAGTGTCTTTCAGGAACCCTCTTCGGTTGACCCAAGAGGGCATGATGAAAAAGTCTCTCCTCGTCCGTAGGATAGGGATCCCATTGTCTCTCCCCTAAATACAGCTGATGCTATTTTTGGCACTGGAAAAAAGTCTGCAGAGGTGATGAGTGGCCTAGTACAGCAATGTAGACATCATGAGGATTGTTTGGAACATGCTAAATGTCCTCCGGACTCTGATACCCAGCTTCCATGTGATCTTGAGGATGTATGCCATGACGGTATGTATTACACCTTGAATGACGGGCAGGATACACCTAATTGCATATTCAGGAAGTTAGATAGAATCGTTGCAAATGGGCAATGGCTAGATCATTTCATAAGGGCCAAAGCAATTTTCCCCCCGCTTAGACTGTCAGACCACTTCCCTTGCATTTTTCTCCTATCTGATAGACCAATTAGAAAACATGGGATGTTCCGATTTAATAATTTCCTTACCAAATCCTCAAAATTTCACCATGTGGTTAAGGTTGCTTGGGAGGAAGAGATTAGCGGAACACCCATATTCTGGTTGGTGTCAAAACTCAAAAAGGCGAAGTATGCTTTCAAAACTCTAAATATCCTTGAAGGTAATGTTCATGACAAAGTCTTACGAACCAACAAACTCTTAGAGGATATCCAAAGTAAGCCTCTTTCCCCTCTTAGATATTTCCACGAGGAACATTCATGTAGGGCTGCTTACCACTCTGCTATGATAAAGGAAGCTGACCTTATTCAACAAAAAGCTAAGACAAAATGGCTCAAATAGGGAGACCAGTGCACGAAATTCTTTTTCAAAACCGTAAATGGAAACAACAATAGAAATAAAATTATCTCCCTTCTAGATGAGTCTGGCAACCCAACTGTTAGGGCTGAGGCTATTCAACAATTGGTTGTTGATCACTTCAGGAAGGCTTTCGAATCTAGGCGTATCCGTGGTTCAGTGGATGCCTCACGGATTCGGCCTTTCATCCTACACACTGTTCCGAACTGTCTAAATGGCATACTCACTGGTCCGGTAAATGAGGAGGAGATACGCAAGGCGATATTCTCTATTGGTGATGATAGAGCTCCCGGTCCGGATGGATTCACCTCTAAATTCTTTAAGGACTCCTGGGAGGTTATTGGTCAGTCTGTGAGAGAAGCTATTCGTGATTTCTTCAATCATGGAAAACTCCTCAAACAATTGAACACTACTATTATTAGCCTTATCCCAAAGGTGCAATTTACGCGAATAATTTCCGACTACCGGCCCATATCCTGTTGCAATGTCATCTATAAAGTGATTTCAAAGATTATTGCAAATCAGTTAAAGATGACATTACCCTATCTTGTCAGAATGTGCCAAATGGCCTTTCTTGCTGGACGTCAAATAAGTGATAATATCCTTCTGGCTCAGGAGCTTCTTCATAAGTATCACCTTGGTCATGATCCTCCCAAATGTATTATGAAGATTGATCTTATGAAAGTATATGGCTCCGTCTACTGGGACTTCATTATCACTATTCTGTCCATAATGAAATTTTCTTCTCAAATGGTTGAATGGATAAGGCAATGTATAACCACCCCTCCGTACTCTGTAAATATTAATGGAGAAGCGATCGGGTTCTTCAAGGGGGCAGAAGCCTTCGTCAAGGCGATCCTATCTCTCCATATTTATTTGTGCTTGTTATGGAGGTGCTAAATGGTATCATTGAAATAAAAGCTAAAAGGAATGAAAACTTTAAATTTCATTGAAAATGTGATGAGACTCAAACAGTCATGCTTGCCTTTGCAGATGACCTTCTTTTTTTCTCATGCCGATGTCACCTCAATTCGGATTCTTAAAGACTATCTTGAGGTGTTCAAACTAAATTGCCGGAGTGCCTTTTGCCGGAGTGCACTTGAGCCGAAGTGCTGATGGTTCTTCTGCCCTGTTCGGCGAAGAAGGGCATGCTGCAATTCGTTTTTGCTGAGTTGATCCAGTCGAGTGATGATGTGTCTGATCATGTATTAGATAGATTTCATATTCTGTTAATCTGTCGTATGGTGTCATCCAAGAGGTTTTATGTATTTTCGGATGTACCACGTGCTCGGGGCATGCCCTAGCGTTTATGTTTTATCTCCAAGTCAAAACACTTGGAGATAAAACATAGATTTTGTAATTTTTCTCCCATTAATCCAAAATACTTACTTACCAAAAAAAAAGTGTTCAAACTAAATTCGGGCCTCTCTATAAACGTGAATAAGAGTGAAGTGTTTATCTGCTCAAAAGACACTTCCATCCACCAGGACATAGCTGGTCTCATGGGTTTGCAGAGTGGAGAAACTTTCCATTAGATATTTGGGAGTCCCACTGATTACCACTAGGCTCTCTACCACGGGCTCCAAATCTCTCACTGATGGCATTACCCATTGGATCCAATCTTGGAAGAATAGGTGGCTTTCTTTTGGTGGACGACTGCAAGTCGTCGCCACTATCCTATTGTCCATCCAACTCCATTGGGCCACGATATTCATTCTGCCCAAATCCATCTATAAATCGATCGACTACCTCATGCGACGGTTCCTCTGGAATGGATCTACTGAAGGAAAGGTAACAGCAAAAGTAGTATGGAATGATATATGCTACCCTAAGAGTGAAGGTGGGCTGGGCCTTAAAAATTTACAGGATCAGAATAAAGCCCTCATATGTAACCTTCTATGGCGGATCATCTCGAAGGATCCTGAGTCGGCCTGGTCCTCCTGGATCCATAAAAACAGAATCAGAGACCAGTGTATTTGGACTCTAAAAGTTCCAGAGTCAGGCCCCTAGAGCTAGAGGAAGATTATGAATTATCACTGATTTATACGCTCTCATTCCATCAAGACCATTGGTGATGGTTCTGATACTTTTCTTTGGCATGATAACTGGCACCCTCTGCGCATGCTGAGTATGGTTAGTTCTGACTGTACTCGTTTGGTTTTGGGGTTGCCATGGGATGTTAAGGTTAATCACATAATCAGAAATAACCATTGGCTCTGGCCTAATCCCAATGATCAAGAAATATCTCGACTTGTGGAGAATCTGCCCCCTTATCTTCCAAACATCTTTTTTTTGGTAAGTAATTAATTGTATTAAAATTAAATAAAATATACAAACAGCTATGATTTTACCAAGTGTTTTGCCAACATAGAAAAAGAAATATAGAAACAGGGGATTCCTCGAAATCATGACGGAAGTCATAAATTAAAAGATTACAAAATCAGAAACGGCGTTTGAAACACAACACCACAAATTGCTAGCAATACTTTACAGAAGATCGCCACATCAGCAATTCCACGTCAGGAGGCGAGCCCAACCACGTCAGCATGTCAGCAGCAGTAAGAACATGTGAGCCGCAGGTCAAGCCCAGCACCAGAAACACTCCGTCCAAAAGATAGCCAAGAGGCACTCCGGACAATGAGCAAGTCTACTCCGTCCATGATGAGCAAAGGTTATTCCAGAATACAAGCAAGCCCCGGAAATAACAAAACAAGGCATTCCGAAAATAAGGAAGCACTCCGGCCTTAAAAGCTCCGAAAAAGAGCACTTCGGTCTAAGAGCTCCGGCTTCACAGCAGCCTTTTTTTTTCTGAACACCAGAGATGACATTGAGCAAGTCCACTCCGTCCAAGATGGGCAAAGGTTACTCTGGAATACAAGCAGGCCCCAGAAACAACAAAATAAAGCATTCCGAAAATAAGGAAGCACTCCAGCCTTAATAGCTCCAGAGAAGAGCACTCCGGTCTAAGAGCTCCGGCTTTACAACAGCAATATATATATATATATATTTTTGGAACAGCGGAGATGACAAAAGCATTCCACTCTGGCAAAGAAAACACCGGACATTAGTGGATTCACTCCGGATTTCGGAGTTCTCACACTCCAGAAACCGGAGCTCTCACACGCATGTCCCAGTTTTTTTTTCACGCGGAAACATCAGAGATGACAAAAGCATCCGGTGTGGTAAATGCCGGATCGCATTTTGCCGAGTGAGTTTCCGGAGTGCGCTTTGCCGGAATGCATTGTGCTGGAATGATCTTTTTTGCGTAGGGATTGCACTGCCGGAGTGATCTTTGTCGGAGTGCGTTGGGCAGGAGTGGCCATGTGCGATTTACCGGACTGACAAACTTCCGGAGTGATGCTTTTGGGCCGGAGTGGCCTGGCGCGAGTTGTGGCCAGCAAGGCATTTCCGGAGTGGGTTTTCCGGAGTGCTTTGTTTGTGATTTCCGGATTGGATTTTCCTCTCTTTTTTGCTGGAGTGGATTGCGTGTGGAATGAGTTGCACGTGCTTCCGGATGGGTTTTCTTCTACAATAATCGAACATTATTGTAATTTTATTTCTTAATGACTTTTGTCATGGATCTAGGGGTTCCCTTATTTCTATGTTTCTTTTCCAAGTCGGCAAAATACTTGGTAAAAAATATAGTTCTTTGTACATTTTACACTAATTTAATGCAATTAATTACTTACCAAAAAAAAAGATGACAAAAGCAGACTACTCCGGACGAAAGGCACTCCGGACATTAGCGGACCCACTCCGGATTCCGGAGTTCATACCACACACTCCGGAATCCAGAGTTCACACAAGCATGGCCCAAATTTATTTTTTTATTATTTTATTATTTTTTATTTTTTTTTGGAACAACGGAGATGACAAAAGCAAGCCACTCTGGCCTAGAAGCGAATGTAAAGCACTCCATCCTCCACGAAGGCAACCCAAGCTTCATACGCAATTCACTCCGGGCGAAGGGCACTCCGGATATTAGCGAACCCACTCTGAACGATTAACTCCGACCAGCAAAATATCCAATTATCAACCGAAAGTCCAGTCATCTAAATGCAATTTTGAAATAGGAATGTTCCACCATTCCAAGATCTGCCTATCCTGAACAGTAACGGCACTATGGCACTATGGGATGCCTCCATCTTCCCCCGGACTGCCGCAGAAATCTGGGTAACTATTTGGGTTTCGTTAAGGGTCCTCAAATCCTTAAACATACGATGATTCCTCTCTTTTCAGATAAAATAGACGGATGCAGCAAGGGTGAGGCGGAATGAGTACGCTTTGAGATTTTTACCCTTCCAACGTTTAGCTGCCCACAAGATGTTTGAATTCCAGTTAGGGTAAGGCCAACCACACCCCACCTTGTGGCGCATTTGACGCCAGACAGTTGAGGAAAAAGGACAATCAAAGAAAAGATGATCACGGCACTCCCTTCCGGTGCAACAGAGAATGCATGACGCTGGAATGTGAAGGTAATTGCCAATCCTATCAAGAGTGTTAAGCCTCTGGCGGATCGCCAGCCATAGAATAAAGGTGTGAGCTGGGATTGACATACGGCCCCAGACAAGGCTAAACCACTCCACCACACCTTTCGGATCACGAAAAAGTCCATATGCAGATTTTGAAGAGAAGACCCCACTACGGTCGGCAGTCCAAATTACCACATCATTACGAGTTTGATCAGGGAGATATGATGGCATGTTATTCAAAATCCTAGCTACCTCCATATCAAAGGGATTTTGCCATTTCCAATCACCGTTTCTGATGATTTCCTTGACCTTAACATCTAGAGGCAATCCAAAGATACACCTGATTCTCTCGTTAAATCTTTCATGGAGCGGTCTAAGAGGATGCCAAGAATCACGCCAAAGGAAGGTGTCACCCCCATTACCGATATGATGCCGAATCTTGCTGCGGAGGGTAAAACGGAGCTTCATTAGCTTTTTCCAGCTCCACGGGGCAGAATCTGAAACTTTGATGGTCCATATGCAGCGATCTTTGACACGATGGACGTGACACCATACGACCCAAATGGAGTTCGGGTCCCTAGTGATAATCCTCCAGAAATGGCGGGCCAGCAAGGCTTTATTAGAGGCGCTCAGGTTTTTTAAACCTAAGCCACCTTCCTCTTTAGGGGAGCAAACATCAGACCAGGCAACCTTTACGGAAGAGAGACCAGCAGAGGAACCATGCCACAAAAATGTTCGAATGGATTTTTCAATACATTTCATGATCGCTTTTGGAAGGATGAACAAGGAGGCCCAATAGTGGTGGATTGTGGAAAGAAAGGAGGAAATCAATTGAAGCCTACCCGCAAAGGAGAGCCACCGATTTTTCCATGAGGAAATTCGTTGATTGACTCTATCAAGGAGTGGTTTGCAGTCAAAGGCTGAAAGTTTGGTGGTTATGAGGAGGACTCCGAGATATTTGACAGGGAGATTTCCCAGTCTAAATTCAAAAATGTTAAGGATACCCCTCCTAGTGATCTTGCTTGTAGAACAGTAAAAAACCACACTCTTATCCGGGTTAGGAGTAAGCCCAGATAGAGAACTAAAGATTTTTAGACTCTCATGTAACGCCTGGATGGAATTACAATCAGCTTTAGGAAAAAGGAGAATGTCATCCGCAAATCCAAGCATCACTGTTCTTATGTCCGCACATTTCCAGTGGAACTGAAAATCCAGATTAGTCTGAATCATTCTTTCAAGAATGCCATTAAGGACTTCCATCCCTAATACGAAAAGGAAGGGTGAGAGAGGGTCCCCCTGTCTTAGTCCTTTGGCACCGCGGAAAAATCCCACCGACTCCCCATTGAGGCAAATAGAGAATGATGTTGTGGAAATGCATTGATTAATCTATTTGATCATAAGAGGAGGGAAATTCATTAACTCAAGA
This sequence comes from Nepenthes mirabilis, assembly GCA_025585075.1. Classification (NCBI taxonomy): domain Eukaryota; kingdom Viridiplantae; phylum Streptophyta; class Magnoliopsida; order Caryophyllales; family Nepenthaceae; genus Nepenthes; species Nepenthes mirabilis. The sequence goes on along the minus strand of JAODPA010094388.1, from coordinate 6,736 downwards.
ACTTTTTTTTTTTTTTTGGTAAGTAAGAGATTTGGATTATTTGGAGAAAATTTTACAAGTTCTGATTTATCCCCAAGTGTTATTCCGACTTAAGGATAAACCAAAATAGCTAGGGCATTCCCCGAGCACTTTAATACAACCGATGAAACCAACTAATAGATAAAAATACTGGTATTCATACTACACAAGCAACCACCCAAAGGCAGTTCCTAAACAAAGCAAAAGAAGACATAAAATGCCATTCCAAGGCCAAAACTCGTAATCAGCACCTTCAGCCGGGAGCAAATCCCGGACAGCATCTTCAAAACCATCGAGACAGCAGCCGTGACCCTTCGTCCAGGTCCAGCAGTGCAACAACATCCATCAGCATCACAGTGAGAATCAAACCCGGACAAGCAAGCTGCAACTACTAACAGCAACTACACCCAGTGCAGTAGCCAGATACAGCAGATTATGGGCAAGATGGAGCATGCAAGCAAACAAGCATGGCAGCAACTGCATACTGCTTACTCATCCCCCGGGAAATCAGTACTCCATCATTAGCATGGCAGTAACTGCAACCAATTCATCCTCAGCATTCCAAAATCTACCAATCACCCTGCAACCTACTTCATGGCCAGCAAAATTGGCAGAGCCATGAACTTCAGATAGCTGCGTACCAGGCAAAAAAACTCCGAATTGGCAACCATAGGCAAATATGGCCAGCAGACAGAAGCAGACAAAATCAGTCCAACCAAGTGGACGTCCTCTGCATACCAAGAACCAACTGCTGCAATAGAGCCAGCAACTGCTGCAACAGAGCCAGCAGCACAAGCATCAAGCTACATGCATCAGGTCAATATTCCAACACAACAGCCCAGTCAAAATCCTAAACGGCTGGTATTGGAACACCAGGTTCCAGCAAAGCATCGGCAGAAGACAGGACAGCAGCTCAAAAGCTACTGCTACTGCAACATCACGCAAAGACAGAAGCTCATTCAAGAGCAAAGTGAGCAATCACAAGAGGCAATACGGTGTGGCAGTGGCACAGAAAGGCTTTACAGTTCCAATTCATAGCCAAAGCAACACGCATAAACCATCCAACAGCATCACACCATCAAGCACCTCCCAAACAAAACAAGTACTGCAATGTTGCAAAGCAACAACAGCAAATAAACTGGCTGAAGTAGCCAGAGAATAGCAATCAAGGATTGCAACCCAATCACCACCATAATGCAGTGAACACCAATTCAGAGCCGAGCACAGCATCCAGTGCAGCAAGGAAGAGAGAGGAAAACAGGAGCTTTCCACCTCCACGCAGTGCAGAACAAAGGAGATCCACCAACCACACGGCATTTGCATAACTGCCAACATGGATTAAGCAGCTAATCCTTCCAGGCACACATGATTTCCTCATTTCAGGCATCAGTAAGCAGGAGGACCCCTCACCGCAGCAGAATCAGTTTCACCATAATTAAGCATTAAACATACAGGCCCTATCTCAACAAAAAGGAAAATTTGTCACCAAACGGTGCCTTATCCAGCAGCTCATCCCTCAGCCAAAAAGTCCCAGACCAGAAATGGAACATTCAGCCACAGAGCATTTAGAGCTGCATCAGAGGACATTCGGCAACAGAAATCCAAGATCCAGTGGACTTGATAAAAATCAGGGAGCCAGAGGAAGCAACCCCTGAAGCCACACATATGAGAGAGACCAGCATTCACAAGAGGATCAGAGGCATCCACCAGGTCTACTGCCAGCACATCAGAGCCACTACCAGGCATCACCAAACCAGCACAACGCGGTATCCCCCAAACCCGTCCACCAGAATGGAAACATCCAGGCAACATCATCTTTGAGCCATCACCCACCCTACGAAAGCCCATCCCAATCTGAATGGTCGATACGGAAGAAAAACAAACCCAAGGCACAAACCGAAGGTAAAAGGAAGCGAGCCGGAGAGAGATGCGAGGGCTCAAAGGACGAGCGCCATCGCACTCTCAGAGGCCATAGGACCCCACCAACGAAATCATCAACCGCAGGAGAGCCATCGCCCTAAATCAGAAGGCGAGAACAGAAGACCAACCTTAAAGGAAAGTTCGAACGTTTTGATGGCGCCAAGACCGACAGCCCAGAGAATGGAAACGGACGGAAAAAGTCAGGAAGCCGGGAGAGGGTGGGGGACCGGGCAAGCAACCGGGAGGCCTGCCATGGCCGGCACCGGAGCCGCCGGCACCCAAGACGAGAACTGCCAAGATGAAATCCCAGTGAATGCAGTCATAAGCCTTCATCAAGTCCACTTTTGGTGGACAACGACGGACCCCTTTATTCAGGTGGTATTTATGGAGGAGTTCCTGAGCAAGAAGAATGTTATCTCCAATGCTCCTGCTAGGAATAAAGGCAGTTTGACCCTTAGCTACCAGGAAAGGAAGAGAGGGCTTAATGCGGTTAACAATAACCTTGGAGATGATCTTATATAATACGTTGCAGCAGGATATGGGTCGGAAATCAGTGACCTTTGTTGGTGATTTGATTTTCGGGATTAAGCTTAACAAGGTCGCGTTGATTTGTTTTAACATCTTCCCATGCTGAAAGAAGTCCTAGATAGCAATAGTTATGGAAGGGCCAATTTCGTTCCAGGAGGCTTTGAAAAATTTTGCAGGAGTGAAGAAAGTTTTGTTATCATCAATGGAGAAAAGTGCCTGCCGAATCTCCTCATCATTGATGGGCCTACAGAGCCCTTGACGAATATCATCAGGGACGGAGTGAAGAATGTATGGACGGAGTCGCTCCTTTCGGAACGGCCCACTTCGGCCGGAGCCCAGGAGTTGTGAGAAGTGATTGATGAGAAGCTGCTGGACTTCCTCCAAACTACTCGTAGTCGAATCATCTCCTTTGGAAAGGGAGAGAATCCGATTCTTGTTGCGATTGGCAGCGATTGATTGGAAAAATTATTTTGTGCATTGGTCACCATTTCTGATCTATCGAATTTTCGGCTTCTGTTGAAGGAATTCTAGCTCAAGTCTTAACGCTCTACGATAATCAGCTAGAAGGGTATCCTCTACATTAACCCCGAGCTGAGGGACAGTAGACGGGCCATTCTTCTGGAAGTCCTCCAGGGCCTGTCGTGTACGAGAGACACCTTCTGAGACATTTCCCATGCTATGATTAATCTCTTTTAGCCTTCCTTTAAGGAGCCTCAGTTTAGAAATAACCTGGAACATGGGGACCCCCTGGATAGGGTTAACCCAGCATTGATGAACCATGGAGGAAAAGCGAGGGTGCTGGGTGAGGAAGTTATTAAACCGAAAGCAGTCCGCTTTTTTGGGCCTCGAAGAAATGCGGTTTAACAAACAGGGAGAGTGATCCGAAAGGCGAGGCGGGGGGAAAGATGCCATGTAGTGGAGATCTACCAGCCAAGGACTGTTTACCACCACTCTATCAAGCTTACGGAAGATGCGGGATCCAGGATCAGGGCCATCATTCCTGGTGAAGAAAGCAGCTTCAAAGCACAAGTCATGGAGATCACAATCAGTGAGGCATTTGTCAAGGTCCTTAGCACTGTTTCCTTGCCAGCAACCTCCCAAGTTCTCGGAGGGCGCTCTAATAGCATTAAAGTCGCCCAACACTGCCCAAGGGTCACAAGATGTAAGGTGATGGATGGCGCATAGGTTATCCCAGAGCGTTCTCCGAGTAATCTCAGAGTTGGAGGCGTAAATGAAGGAAGTGAAGAAGGAAGAATTATTGATTCGATTGATAATTCTAAAGTGAATGAATTGGTCAGATTTAGATAGAATGTTTAAGTCAATATTGCTATCATCACATCCAATCCATATACGACCAGAAGGGTTTTCGAAATAATTCATCACCCACTTCCTGGAAGGCATCACCATATTTGAAATGAAAGATGCCTTATTTTCCTTGACCCGAGTCTCGACAAGACAAAAAAATAGAGCAGCGGGAAGACCGAATGACGTTCTTGACTTCATGAGTTTTGATCGCCCCATTTAGTCCACGGACATTCCAGCAAGCGATACCAATCATGGGTAACGGGGGGGAGTTTTTTTCCTTTTGGGCCCCTTAGCTTTTTTCTATGATTGTTTCAGCAAGGGAGGCTCAATCTCCTTTTCATCCTAGGCATGGGGGAGATTTACAGTGTGGTTGGGGGAATCAATCGGCACCCGTTTAGGCATCATACGAGTATTTCTAGGGCCTGTAGAACTGCAAGTGGTGGAGGGACCAGGGGGCACCTCAGCCAGGTGGGCATCTTTAGGTAAGGGTTGCGCACAAGTAGATACTCCCTGAGTTCTGCAACCTCCTGCAAGGCCAGGGCCTTCAATTTCCAGGGGAATTTCACCGTGAGACTGTGGCTCTACATCAGTGAGGGCCAAACATTCCGCATCAGCCACCATATTGCGCAAGTTGGGAATGGGATCTGGCTCAACGAGAGGGTTGACATCCGATTTACCAGACCCTTCAGAAAGAGTTTGCAGGATGTCTGCCTTTGGACTTTGTAAGGCCACAAATGGGTTAGAGTCCAGCACAGCGCCATCAGCCTTCACCATCGACTCAGAATTGCTTTTAACATTCCGAGGACTTTTTTCCCCCGGGTTGTTGACCACAGATGTCTGAGGGATTAAGCACCCAGATGGTTTATATTGAGGGGCTTTCTTGCTCACGCTCTTTTGGGGCCCTCCCTTCTTATTAGAAACACGCTGACCAGGTTCCCACGGATATTCAACCTCAATATCAACTCCGAAAGAATCCCCCAGGTGACTCCCAAGGTTAATCTTGATTCGCTCAGGCAGATCGTATGTGGCCTTTACTTCAACGCAGATACACGCGACCCGAAGCCGGTCCCTTTTGGCGGTAGCAGGGTCCATATGGAGGGGTTTGCCAATGGCGCTAGCAATCCAGCTTAGCCCCAGAAGGGTCCAAAATTGCACTGGAACCTCCTTTAGGTGAGCCCAAATAGGGAAGGTTTTGTGCTCCTCCTTGGAGAGAGCCTGGTCCGGAGCCCATTTCTTTAAAAAGAAAGGTTGTCCAGCTAAAGTCCAAGGGTCATGATTTAGACACTCAAGCATCTGATGTTCATTTGAGAAACAAAAAAGAAAGAACCCGTGTTCCATCTCGGCAACATGAGAAATCTCATACTTTGCCCAAATCTTTCTAGCAATATGATTAACCAAGAAGAAGTTTAGTGGGGATTCATAGAAATAACCCACTAGGGAGTTTTTCCATGTGGCTTCTCCCTGCTGAATAACTTCAGCAGGGGGAAAGAGTTAGATGACAGGGCCAAACGGGGAAGGGGGAGGAAAAAAATTAAGTTGGGTACCTTCAATCGAGGAATCCTGGCCGACGATAGAGGCCCACATTGCTACAACAGGAATGTGATGATGCGATGGCGGCTTTACATTGATGAGGCGGAGTGAGAAGATGGGTTGTTCCAGCTTGGAGGCGGTAGAATGAGTGCGCGTTAATGTGAAGCGCCTGTAAAGACGGAGTGCATTAGTCGATGTTATCTGGCTGGCGCGCAGTATGTTTCTTTTGTTCTTTGGTGTCTTTTGTTTCTTTTTTCGCTTCTGTTGCTGGAATTTGTGGGAATTCCGTAATCCGGAGCTCTTTTGCTAAAAGGCCGGAGTGACATGGATTCGTTGAGGGCAGACTGCCTTTGTCCTCTTTAAGGCAGGAATGGCCTTGTGCTTGGGCAAGCCGGATCGCTTGCTGTTGTGGCTTCCAAAAATAAAAAAAAGCATTGGAGGCCGGAGCGCTTTTGATCTCTTTATCCGGTGTGCTTTGGGCAGTGTGCTCTGGACAGAGTGGCTTTGTCGAATCCGGGTTCCTTTATCTGGAGGCCGGAGTGTTTTGTGAGATGCTTAATGGCCGGAGTGATTTATGGCCGGTCTTGACTTAAGCCTCTTTAAAGTCGCAGAGATATTGGCCGGAGTTGATTTGTGCTTTTGAATCCGGTGTACATTTTTGCCGGAGTCCTTTTTTTCGGAGTGCAATTTTCTGGAGTGCAATGTTCCGGAGTGCATTTGTGCCGGAGTGAATTGTGCCGTTAGAGGCCGGAGTGGAAGGTTGAAGACGGAGTGTGAATTGAGGCGGAGTGGCATTTTGATGCCAGAATCAACTTTGAGGACGGAGTAGAATCTGCTGGAGTGCCTTTACACCCTTAAAAGCTGGAGCTGGTCTGCGTGTGTTGAAGCCGGAGTGTCTTTGATGCCGGAGTGTCTTAAGAGGCCGGATTGGCTTATTGTTGCTGGATTAATTTTTGAGACTGGAGTTGTTGGTTTACAATAATCAACATTATTGTAATTTTTTTAATGACTGTTGTCATTGGATTAGAGGTCTCCCCTGCTTTGTGTTCCATTTTCAAATCGGCAAAACACTTGGTTATGAACATAATTTTTGTACATTTCTTTTAAAATTTTAATACAATTAATTACTTACCAAAAAAAAAGACGATAGAGGCCCACGACGGAGAGGGTAGGGCAGTCGACTTCGTGGCCTCATCCAGCAGAGGAGGAATGGGGTTCGACTTAGGGAGAGATTCGACTCGAGACTCAATCGGGAGAGACTCGACACCAGAGATGATGGGGAAAAGCGCACAATCAGATTTGTCAGCAACACCAGACCCGGAGCTCACAAAAGGAATAGTAGAAACCCTAGCGGAAGGGGTTAAAGAGGGGAAATGTTGCGGGAGAGAAGATTGGAGAAGAGGGGGGGAGGAGCGAGGGGAAGGAGGGGTAGGGA
>JAODPA010094377.1:41076-53923 GCA_025585075.1 Nepenthes mirabilis | reverse complement strand
TTATTTTTTTTCTTATTTCATTTCAACGATTCAAAGTAGCGTAAAAGTAGAGCGGGTAGCAATGCTAAAAAAGGAAATTGGAAGACGCGTGTCATCTTGATAACGGTCCACGTGCACCGTAGGATTACTGAAGGATGAATAGTGTGCGCCGTGACTCCATAACTGTAAAGCACAGAGTCTCAGTCTCATTCGATCGTCTCTTTCCCTTTAAATATAATTCCCGTCGCCATTCCCCATGAACATCTGCCAATGAAATGCTTCTCAAAACCTCATCAGCTCCAGTCGTTCAAACCCTTACCTCTTCCTTCCTCGAATATCCCAAGAGAGATCACTTCAATTCCAATAGCAGTAACAGCAGCCGCAGCGGCCGCCGCCGCCGGATCAACAGCAGCAGTCGCTTATTGATCCTAGACCATAGTGTCTCGATACTCTTGTCTTTTAATCATAATAACTTGATCTCCTCATCCCTGATCGCTTACCCTAATTCTGTGTCTCCGAAATTTCACAAAAAACCTATATATAATAGCCTCAAATCCTTCAGAAGAGCCTTCTCTGACAGCAGCTTAGGAGAATTGTTAGCCTTTGGTTCTTGCAATATAAGCCATTTGAGTAATCATTCCGGCGGTTTTTTAAATTTTCAACAGAAACCCAGACAAAACATGCTAGAGAGTTCTCCATCCTTCAAAATTTATGATACGAGAAACGGGGTTGAGGGAGAAGAAGAGTCGGAGAGGGGAAGTGAGGCGGCAGGGAATGGTAGTTTGTTAGTCAGAACAGCTACAATTGCAGATAGAATTGAGGCTGTTGGTAGCTGTGATTTTAGTTTTGCAAAGTCAGATATGGGGTTGATTGAGGAAGGAGAAGAAGAGGAAGAGGGAGTCATAATAAATGGTGTAGAGAATTTGGGCTGTGAAGAAGTTGAACCAGCAAGTCCTCCAATGTATCTGGCTGCTGGGCTTGGTGTGGATGATAGTGGATCCATTGTTGCCAATTTCTTGGAAAGTGAGAAGGTTGAGGAATATTACAGAAGGCTGGTCGAAGAATATCCTAGCCAACCATTGATATTAGTAAATTATGCTAAGCTATTACAGGTACACCTTGGAAGTTCAATTCCCCACTTTTATCGTCTCTATATTTCGGTGGACGCTTCCTTTCACCATCAGGATACAAGCTTATTTGCTTGATTGATCTGCAATTTGGACATGTAAATTAATGCTACATGTGCAAAACGATTCACATCTCAAATACATGTGTTTATATAGAATGGAAATTTCCTTGTTTGTGTACTTTTGATTGGCAATTTTCCTGTTGCTGTTGCGATGGCCAGAGCAAGGGGGACCTTCATGGAGCAGAGGACTATTACTTTCGTGCAACGGTAGCAGACCCTGGAGACGGTGGAATCTTATCACAGTACGCTAGATTGGTGTGGGAACTCCACCATGATCACGAAAGAGCCTCAAAATACTTCGAGCGTGCAGCTCAAGCTGCTCCCCAAGATAGGTTTGTATTTTCTTGCATTCATCCTCTGAAAACTAGTATTATTGCTTTTGTCTGGCTGTGTTTTCAGCCGAATTCAGTGGGAATTTTTAGAAATTTCATAGTTTCTTTGTTGTTTCTCGACTGATCTCATAGGTTTCTTTTTTATTTTCTATTTCTGCATTAATTCATGATGTCTTAATTCTCTTCGGATGAGTTATGGTGCTTTTTTCAGCCATGTGCTGGCCTCATATGCCAGTTTCCTCTGGGAAATAGAGGATGGTGACAGAGAAGAGGACTATGCAAACAAAGATCATGCCCAGATCAAGGTAACTACATTATTTGTAAGTGTTCATTTCATCCCACTAAAACTATGCCATGTAATTTAGTCTCTGTGCTTCTTGGTTCTTGACAGAACCAAATAGAGGATAACTCAAGAAAGGAAAGAATGATAGAGATTGAAGAAGCACAAAGATCTCTTAGCCCCTCCTTGAACCTTGTGGAAGGACTTGGGAATGGAATTCCTGATTCTGGCGGAGGCAACGGGATAGGTAATTCCACTACTGGAGGCCCAAGCGAGAATATCAATATTGATGAATATTACAGAAGGATGGTTGAGGAAAATCCTTCCAATCCTTTGTTTCTAAGGAATTATGCTCATTTCCTGCATCAGGTTACTCCCACCACCCCTCTCTCAATACATGCTGTTCACATCGCTGTAATTTCTGGTGCAAACTGTGGAAAAACAGACAGGCCAATCAAAATAACCCATCATTAGAATACTCAGGAATCGGATCATTTTCAGAGAGGAGCTTAACGAAATACCTTAGCTTTTGGTTGTGTTATGGGCAAAAGTTAAATTCTTGTTTGGTTTCAAAGCTCTTGCAATCGAGTTTTATGTTTGATTCATATATTGTTGTACTAATATTTTTTCTTAATGGACTTCAAGAAAAATTTGTGGGAATAATGTGCATAGAAAATAAGTGTTAAGTGGATGAGTCTTAGCATTATGGTAAGATTATATACCAATCATGACATAAAAGTTACATATTTAAATCGAAAAAAATCACTTTTCTATAATATAGGTATAAGATTGCACATATGATTTCCCACACAATATGCAAAAAGCCTCGTACACTATGCCTCTCCTTCGAGCACAACTGCTAGCTAACACTGAGGTGGCTCAATGAAGAGTTGGAAATTAGTGTTACAAGCACCTCAAGCATTTCTTATTACCATTGCGACAGCAACAGTATTAACTGCTTCCTGCCAAGCTGATTTGCGAAATTCCTTATTGAACTCAAAATTCATGCTGGTTTTACTGCAGTCGAAGGGAGATTTACATGGCGCTGAGGAATACTACTCACGTGCAGTACTAGCAGATCCGCAAGATGGCGACATTTTGTTGCAGTATGCTAAGCTTGTGTGGGAACTCTATCATGACCGCTACAAAGCTTTGTGTTATTTTGAACGAGCAGTTCAAGCAGATCCAGGAGATAGGTAAATTCCCATTTCCTCAAACCTCCCACGATTGATGCTTTAGTTTGAAGCTTCAATTATTCATCCTGCCATGATTTTCCCAGGGAAACAAAATAATTTCATTTTTTGAGGAAAATGTCAAGAAATCTACTCTTCAATGAGAAGCATATGTGAATTTCCTTTATTTTAATGGATCAAAAATTCAAAATAGAATAACTTGGGAAGAACGGAAATGTGAATAGGATGTTGGAGTAGCTAACTGAGATGTGATGTAATCAGAGAGAATAACCAGAGACAAGTATTACCAACATGACTTCTTGTTCATGTTAAAAGCAAAAACGGGGAAAAGACTCATCAAGATTACAATCATATTTGATGAGGAGGGGAATTGATTTGATCCTGTGGTAAACTGAATACAGTCTGGATAGGGGGAGGATGAATTGTTGAATTGTGGGAAGTTCTTTTTTTTTCGGCGGGGGGAGGGGGATCAGATTGTAAAAGACTTCTTTTTTGGGAAGCATTGGCTGCCCTATGGGGACTAATTAAAGCTGGACCATTTATTATCTCTTTTCAGACGATCTATTTCCTTCTCTTATGTTTTGAGAATTAGAAACTTCGAAACACACTATAAGAAGGCTTTAATCTTTAGCTTCTTTGTTGGCTGCAGCATTATTCTCGGAGCATATGCCTATTTCTTATGGACCACAGGCGAAGATGAAGATGAAGAAGATAATGAAGAAGTGGAGCAGCTGAATACCGTTGAATTCACTGCTTCAAATGTAGCGGTAGCTTCTTAAAGTGCTTGAACTAGCTTCTTAAACACACACTATACCATGAACAGCACTCGTGGCCCTTTTTTTTTTTTTTCTGGTGGGGGGATTATGTGCTCGAGTTGATTTGTTCTTCTTGTTGGAATGATGTCTTATGACATACTCTGATAATTTCAATAGAGTACGAGTAATAATCATCAAGGGAAGAATAAAATGATGAATGTTTGATGTATTGTTCCTTTATAAGAATAGGAACTTGAAGATCTATGTAGAGATAAACGTTGTGCTAATCTTTTTCTTGAATTCTGAAGATTGATTAAGGTGCATTTGTCATCAACATAAAATTTAGAACATCCATAATTAGTAGAGCAATAATTCAATTACAGACTTTGAAGTCACACATACCAGTATCTGTGAAGAGGAGGATAGTTGACAGACTTGCCATCCCCACTCTATCACTACTGTCACAGCCACAGCCACCACCACTGCCACCTGTGCTGCAACATGAAAAAGCTCATCATCTTTTTCGGCCTACTATGTCCAAAATTGAAAAAATAAGTACTTTTTTTTTTTTCCATTAACCATTTCCATAACCTTTATTTTAACATACACCCTTCTACTCCAAGCTCAAGGTAGCGTTCTTGTTGGAGAAGATAATGGCCAGTCGGACAATATCAATAAAATCGAGTCGGACAAAATTGATTGACACATAAATACACACGATAGAAGAGTATGAGAGAGAGAGCAAGAACACAAATAATTTTAAGTAAAAAATTTCCTTTTAAAATATGAGAAAAAAACCACGGGACACTTAATCCACAACAAAATTTCACCATGTGAATATTTGTTACAAAAACCCTTTTAGCTACACAAGTCCTAGGAGAGTTGAGATCAAAAACAAGAGCAAAATATAATAGTAAAAGTGGCTACTCCTTATATTCTCTCTTTCATAACCCTTTTAGCTACACAAGTCCTAGGAGAGTTGAGATCAAAAACAAGAGCAAAATATAAGAGTAAAAGTGGCTACTCCTTGTATTCTCTCTTTCGTTTTTTCTTTCTCACTTTTCTTCACACTCTCCCTTACATGCCTAGTATGCATATATATATATATATGTGCAAATTTGATTAGGCAACCACCTATCAAGTAGGCAGGTTGCGTACCCTCAAAGTCTACCATCAACTCTGCAACCTGCCACTAACTCTACGAAGTGCTATCCTGTCAGGAGGAGTTGACATACTCCGCGAATCAACCACCAGCTCCAAATGTCAACTTTCTGAAAAACTATTTACACCGACTTTGCAGGAGTTACAATCCACAAGCGTTGACCAAAGTCCTTGGTCTTTTGCCCAGAATCCTCGAATATAATCCCATGTCCTCGGTCGTAATCTAATGTCCTCAATCAACAGCTAATATTTTCAGCCATCATTTAGAATCCTCGTCCTTTAATCAGAGTTCTCGTCCATTATTCAAAATTCTCGACCCTTAATTGGAGACTTCGTCCATTATGTAAAGTCCTCGGCCCTTAGATAATGTCCTCGGTCATATATTGGTATTCCTTCCACTTCAACCAAGTGAAGCCACTCCGGCATTTATTCTACTTTGGCCATATTGCCACGCGCGCTTGTTTCTCACACGGGAGTGACCGTAAATCCCAACACCACCGATGACTACACCTGAATTGCCATGCCTCAAACATCTCGTCTTTTTATTCTGGGAGGCTGAACAGCAGTTCCTGTGCTCGACCAAACCAAAAAACAACAAAGAAACTAGAATCAAGAGTACAAACATCAAAGAGTCTGACCTAGTAATCAAATTTTTTCTCTCAGTTCACAGGGAATGTAGTCCACCGCTGGTGTTAACATTCAACTGTCACATTAAAACATAACTAGCCTGATTCTAAAGAATCTGAGCGGCCATAACTGAACTAGAAATTTTCAAGTAATCTTGAACAGATGTTTAATTTCTCAAAAACATTACTAGAAAGAACAGAAAGGACAGAGTGATTCAATATTTTGGATACCATTAAATGAGAAACAAGTGCAGTACAATTAACCTTGCGATTCTGAGAATGAGCAACTCTTGCATTGAGTAAATTGAGCAAAATTTGCCTGAACATTCGCATAGAAAGAATGCACTTTCCAAAGCAAAATGAACTACTAATCAGTACATGGTAAAAGCAAATATTGCAAGACTTATATAATATCACCGTCCTCAATCCAATACCCTAAGCACTTGACTCGAATGTGACCTGACCATTTTGTGACACTTGGCTGCCAGAACATCCATCTTCTTGTTGGGTAGCCTGGTGATAGTAACCATTTCCCTGAGGCCTGTTATACTCACGTTTACCTCTGCCTTGCCTACCTCCCTGCTAAAACTATGACTTCCAAAATGTCCCCTTGATGCATCTGGCTGGTAGTTGCTGCTGGCCCTACCTCTTCCTGCTGAGTAAAAGAAAAATAAAAAAGCACACGAATTTACAGACTTCTAAGTAATAGCTCAAGGATCATACAGGTTATATTTAGCTGGACTTGGGGTGAGGAGGAAGGATGAAATGCAAATAAATACTAGTTCTCTCTCCTGAATCCAACGTACAGGAGAAAGTAATTCAATCTTCATCTCTCCAACCAAGCATAACTGTAATTACGCAATATGCAGATAATTGAGTCAAAACAAGGACTACACATCAACAATCAGACATACCGAAGATTCGTTTTCACTATTCCGTGCAGGATTTAACTGTTTTTTGTAGCAAGCTGGCAATTGGCGAACCCTTCACCAAAATCATTTTCCATGCTCAAAATCTCTTTTCGAGTATATTGCGCGGTCATGGACATAACCTCTCTCTCTCTCTCTCTCTCTCTCTCTCTCTCTCTCTCTCTCTCTCTCTTCCTTTTCTGGACAAGATGGGGAAGAAGGCGATTGGGGAATTGTCTCCATGGTATTGACCATAAACGACTTAGCAAACCACCTAGAACCCCTGTTATTTCCCTTTGAAGATGGTACTTTTCACGGAAGCTGATTTCAAATCGAATTTTGAATGGCCTTTTAGGCAGCACTAACTTTCTCCCCCTTTTGCACAAGTTGAAAAGGAACAGGTTAGTCGTTCTAAGAACCTAGGCATGCATTTCTTAGAATGAGCCTCACTTAGGTCTGTTGAGGTGCACTGCTTGGAGCCCTGAGCCTACGCACACCTTTAACAATATAGATAAGCTCCATTTAGGAAAGGAACATGTATATAAGATTCATCTTGCCATATTTGACCAAATTAATGCAAAATTATTTCAGAATATGGTTTTCACCAAGGCCTCATTTGGGAAAATGGTTTTATTTTCCAACAATTTTTTTTTAAAATATAAAATAATACCTTCTTCCAGATTTCCACTGTTTGGTGACAATGAAAAATTAAATTCATTGAAAGACACAGTTCAGTTACGAATATATATATTAGTTAGAAGGTGCCAGTGGATGCTTTGGACTGTTTTGCAGACGTGAATCTGGATGGTTAGATTGTACAAGTGGCTGTGCTAGTGGCCATAGAGGCTGTAGAACAATGAGGGCAAGTTAACTTCCCTCTGCTACGCTGGAAAAATGTTTCACCCAAGATTGACCCTACGGAAAATAACTTTCTAGGGGAAAAAAACACATATACAAAACGGAAATTTCCCAAGTCATTTTAATTAAGCAACTTCTTTCAAATAGAAGGAAAATAACTCTATAATAAAATGGCATTTACACCAAGCTAGTCCCACAACAGAAATTCATGCCTAAAAAGAAACTTGCTTCAAATGCAAAGTTGCAACTAGAAGCAAGTTCCCAAACCAGCAATACAGCATAGAAGAGTAACTACAAAGGAGAGAGGGAGAGGGGGGGGGGGAAGAGAGAGAGAGCAGTAGGGATACATGTGATTCCATACACCAAATAAAATTGACTTGGAGAAGAAATGAGGCAACATGTCTTTGCAAATCATAAAATGATGACCAAATTTCATTAAATGCATAAACTTCAGTCAATATATATAGTTGGCATCGGAAAGTATAAAGTAAGAATGCATACTTCCATGAGAAAATCTGCCGTTTGCACTCAGCTCTTCTATGTATATTTGTTGACCAGCAATCTCAACTGTAGCAGCCTACAAACAAACCAAGAAAATCAAAACAAATTGTCCACACAGAAAACAGCAAAAGGAAATAATTAGATAGATTAATTACAACATTTTTTATTTTTTGGCAAAATTAATTCATGTCAAAAGCAACATAAGCAATGCATGAATAATGAGTCTACAAAAGCCACCCTCCAGTAAGAAAGAAGCAGAATATTGGTGACAGGAAGGCCAGAATAGGGCACAGAAATCAGCGATCACAAGGAACTTAAAATTTATTTTATAAATATTAACAACAGTAAAAGAGAAGAAATTCAAAGAGATGAAGGATACATGTTCCAACCTTAATTGCATCATGAACAGCAGTTATATCTTCAAATTCAACAAACGCATAACAAATATCAGTATCCTGCAGGTCATTGTCAATGATCATTAAATTAGCAGCGTAGATTATCTCAGGCATAAAAGAAGTGCATAATTAGGTAGAAGCTGGAGAAAGGACCTTGAGTCTCCTGATGGCCACGCCTGCAGGTTTCAGTCTACCAAACTTCTTAAACTCCTCAATCTCCACAGAAGATACTGTAGTTGGCAAGTTTCTCACATAAATTGACTTCATTTCACCTAATAATATCACAAATATAAAGAATCAACATTAGAATCATCCAAAAGTACTCCAATATTATGATACAAGAAACTAATAAAAACCAGTTAAAATCATGTAACAGCGAAGCACAAGCGAGTGCACATACAATGAGAGAGAAATGGAAGAATAAAATAACATGAGAAATTTTCTAAGTTCAGTAACTCTGTAGTTAGTTCTGGTAACAAGAACCAAGACATTTAAGTAAAAAATGACAACAAGAAAAAGGCCATGGAAAACCTTTTAAATCTGTTGAAACCTCCTCTGCTGCTTCTACTTCCAAACTGTCATTTGCAACTAATGCTGTACCAGACTGCTGAGGCTGTTGGAAAGTGGCTTGCTGATTTCGTTGTGAGCGTGATGCCTGTCTGAAGCAAGTGCCATATTCATGTTAGAAGAAGGTGTAGGCACTACAGATGTTCCAGGTTGTCCTTTAGCGACGCGTAACTTCAATTAGAATGAGAAAATACAGTATCAGTTCCGTGTAAACAAATGAGATCATGTCCTTGTACACATTAAAATTGCTTAATTTTAGTCGTTCTCATATCAATGGATAAGTTTAGCACATACAATAGAAGCATAGGTATGCTTTTGTGGCTCGCTGGCAGATTCTTCAAGCAGGGAAGGAGGAACTTCTCGTCCGTCACTGACTGCAATGTCAAGAAAATCATTTGCCTGTTCTCCAGAGTAGTCTTGGAGAATATTCTCAGCATCAGGGACTTGCTGCATTCGTTGCTCTGGCAAAAGATGCTTATCAACACTACCATTTTCTTTAACATCAACAGGAGCCATGTATTCTGTGCTCTGCAATCCCCCACCCATCATGTAGTTGGGTACTGACAATCAGAACATAGAACATTTAAATGATCATCTTAAGATCAGGTTAAAGCTGGTTTGTGCATATTTCATAAAAATAAAAAAGGAAACCAATCGTTGCAATTCCCAAACAAGTTCTCCCCCCCTCCCCCCCCCATGGACGTATCAATAGTTGCTTGAAAATGCTTGTCCACGCAAAAAGCTCCAGTATTAAATCACAAGCCTAGAAGGAAACAAGCCTTCCAGGTGATTGATCATTGATCCTTAGTAATAAACCAATACACAGATGCATGTGGGAATATCCATGGCTTTTACAACATATCAGCCATTTCCTCTCATCTCACTTCATATCACAAGTTCGCGTACCAACTGCAAAATCTAATGTATTTCTTAAAACTGAGCTTTTGAAATCTATAAGATGGACAGAGACACAAGAATTTCACAGATTGCACATACCTGTCTGAGGTATAGTTGGAGACCCATTCAACTTGGCATTAGGATCGTTTTGCACCAAAAGTGAAGGTGGATATGGAGGAATGTGTTCTTCATCAATGAGGTGAAAGATGTCATTCAGAACAAAGTAGCCTTTTTCCTGAGGGGCTAGGAAAATGTCTGCACAAATTTCTTTCTGCCAGTTAAATTTCTTATTTGCACAGAACCAGCAGCCATCACAATAACTCCTCCATTCCATGACTCGAGTGAGTGTGCCATCTTGATCTCAATTGTTGTAAAACATAATGACATGACAAGTGCATGGATTTGCTGCCAGAATAATGACAGTGTTTATTAATTGCATGTGAACTATGAAATGCCCATAAATATAGCAACCCATACAGACAAAACAGAACCTCGTCTTGCTAGTATAGTGCTTAACCAGTAAAATATCAGTCAGAGAAACCAGAACCAATAGAGCTGCTAATATATCTTAAACATTATCTACCATTCCCTAAGGCCTTGACAGCATTTCATCAAACAGCAAAAATAAACTTTCATGCATGAGAAAGGTCTCCATTCATTTGAAAAAGTAAAAGGCCAGTGCATATAACTGAAAGTGTACTTAAAAGCAGACTAAGTAGTATATAGCATAAACAGATTTACTCGGAAGTGGAAACCCCAATAGCAATAGCAGCAAAAGCTCTACTTTACATTACATTGCAATAATGAAAATTTTCATTAACAATTGCCCCAGAAAATCTCTGTTTCAGGTGGTAGGGATTGCCAAGAGAGAAAGGGAAGAGAATAGTTGTGTCAAGTGTGAGTGGAAGAGGAGGGATATTTCAGGGAAAGGAGGGCAGCAATGGGTCAACCGGAGATGCGTAGGAGCCGGAGGTTGCTGTTTTCAAGGCCATCAAAGTCCGCTAGCAGAGTTGGAGATGGACCAAGGTGAAGAGGGAGGACAAAAATGTAATTTCATTCTTTCTTTTTGTATTACTTTAATCCAACAATAATCAAATTTTTAACAAAATCATAACGAATCCTTTCCTTTATCCTTCCTATTACACTTCCAAATTTGACACTCTCGGTTAAAACGAGATTTTTCCACTCTTCAAGTTCACTTTCTTTCTCCTTTATTTGGTGCTTTTGGTGATTGTTCTTATCACATAATTGATAAGAAATTGATGAGAAATGCAGAATAATTTCATTTTGACAACTTAATGGGCAATGTACATAACTTTGACCACCTTTGACTCAGTATAAATAAAAGAAAACTTCCTTTTGATGAATTTTTTTGTTCAACGTTATTCAGGGTGAAAAGAACAATATTTTGCAATCATGTCAAACAATCATTCTTCCTTACATATTAAAAAAAGAAAAGGGATTCACAATAAGGTAGAAGAATAACTCAAGGAAGATAAGATGTCAAAAGGATGTGATGCTTTGGGCACTTGGAAAAAA
Source organism: Nepenthes mirabilis (assembly GCA_025585075.1). Lineage (NCBI taxonomy): Eukaryota > Viridiplantae > Streptophyta > Magnoliopsida > Caryophyllales > Nepenthaceae > Nepenthes > Nepenthes mirabilis. Next base: position 42,743 of record JAODPA010094377.1, on the reverse strand, counting down.
TATTTCTGCCTGAGCCCCATTATGGAGGGAATAGCTTGAGCAGTCATATCATATACATAAATATCTCGCTCTAGTGAGAAAGACTCATTTGATGGGGTTTATAGGCAATTGGAAGGAAGGGGTTGCCATAAAATAGTTGAATAAGGCAATACTTAAAATTTGTCCATGATAGTTTGGTTAGAGGTGAGCTCAATTTATTCAAGCTTAACTCATGAAATCAATTAGTCGAGCTCTGACATTATTCTAAGCTCTTAAAACTACTAGATTGAGTATAAGCATAGTAATACTAGATTCATTATAGAGCTACCTAAGATAGTTGATTATCAATAAGTCAAGTGCCACTATTAATGAGACACTGAATGTTAATAACAATAACATTTCAAATCATTGACATTATAATTAGTTCAATTTTGTTGTTAAATTAAGAATGCACAAGTGATAAGTTTTTTAAGTTATAAAAAGTTTTAGACTGAAAATAAAATGTTGACAAGAGGAGCACAATTTTAGCTCCTTATATAAAGTGATATAGCCATACTCCACAATGTATAACAAATATCATTTATAACGATTAAGAATTTACATTAAACTATCTAGGCTAACAAAAAAGACAATTAAATCAAGTTCTTATTATGTATTGTAAGTAATATTTTAAATTTGATATATATTTGTTTTTATTAAGCCTGTAAAATGATATTTCTACCATCACATTGAAACATGTTATAAGCAAGATTTGAAAAACTGAAAAATATTAAGACTAACTGAGATTGACAAAAATATCGCTTCTTCTATCAATTCAAGATCGGTGACAGGAAAGTAGATTAATTTGCATTTTTTTTTTTTGGTTCTCCTGAAAAAAATTTCAGAAACAGTCTCAATTTTGAATCACTATTAAATTCTGAGACGGACAAAATGTTAACATCAATTAACTGGAAATAAATTAGGTACAGCGCGCAAGATTGTCATTTTAAATGCATTCAAAAAATCAACAGCATTGCAGTTGCGGTCTCCCCTGTGTTACCGTCAATACGAAGCATAGTGCTCGCATCGGAATACAGCTGGTGAGCCAACTCCGGCCGCTGCTGAAGCATCTGATAGTACTGTGCAACGAAGTACGAACTTATCTGCAATATTCAAATATCCGATTTACTCGAATAAATTCTCGAAAAAGTTTTTTTTTTTTTAAAGAAGAAGAAAAAGTTCAAGAGTAAGAATAGAGACCTGGGCAGCGGTCATAAATGGAGTCGCCATTGACGAAATTCTAAACCCCTACAAGACCTTAGACCTGAAAAAGTAGAGAATACAAATAACATTAGATTTGAGGATAACAAAAAAACACTCCATTTTGATTCTGTAAATAAAGTGGAAAATCACAAGAAATATCTGGAGGATCTGATATGAAATTAACAGACCCATGATAAGGAAAATCTTCAAAGACGCGAAAACGAAGGATCTGGAGAGAGAAAGAGGAAGAGATGGGAACCTGTAGATAAGTTTCTCGAGGTGTAATAATCTTTCGGTTTGCTCTTCCTTCTCCACTGGTTCTCTGTGCTCTTTTGTTTTCTGGCGGCGTTTCAGTTTTTCGTTCAATTTCCGCTGCGACTCCACCACGGTGCCACCGCCGGATTAAAATGGGGCCGCCGACCGACATGATATAATCAAATTATATT
>JAODPA010094377.1:0-40976 GCA_025585075.1 Nepenthes mirabilis | reverse complement strand
TAAAATAAAATAAGGGTTATTAAATTATTAAGATTCAACCGAGCTATTAATAAAACTATCACATATGGAGGTTTGTTATTTGGTTCCTCAACTTACTTTTCATTGTCCAAAATTCATATTTGATGGATATGATCCAAGATGGATTAGCCCAACGCAATCAACCCAACGCAAGCTTGAATCAAGATTCAAAATCCCAGCAACACAGGTGAAGAAATGACGAAACTAAATTTAGCAAGTCGAATTTAGATTGATTAATTAACAAAAAAATTAAAAAAAATCGAAAGATAGTCACTAACAAATTAATAACCCAATCTAAAAAATAGCAGAAACGGCCACATATTATTAGCCAAGTAGTCTCCTCATTAAATCGAGATGACAGTTACACGCCAAAAGTAATACTTCTCTGTAATTAACCCGATATGACTCTGGACACATGTAGCGATTTCAAGCACTAACCGGTTGAACAAAACTCATAGTTATAAATACATTTTCTCTCAAACAAAAAGGAAATGAGAAAAAAGAGAAAGAAAATAAGGAAGATATTAAATCATTTGAGTCCACAAAAAGAAATATAGTCCTCCAAATTTACACTCATTCCAATTCTTTTTAAATTTCAATACCTATTTTTTCGTTATCTTTATAATTTGAATAGAAAGATCACCGATTTGAGCGTCGAAAGATATACCGAGGAGTAAATCCCGTATATTTTTTTACCTCTAGTTTATTCTATTATGGTGTATATAATTCAAAATTTAGAGTTACGAAAATCAAACCCGTTATTATTCGAATGTTTAAGTAATATTAAGTTACTTCCTAATTTATGCATTAATCCAGATTTCACGATATGCATTAATATTAATTATTGGATCCTACAAACACAATAATTAAAGAACCCGTTGTTAGTGGCTAAGCATTAAAGTCGCGAGTCCAAAACTGGTGGCACGAAAGTTGGGACACCGAGCTTGTAGGTGGTACTAGGCCAAGCTTCGAACTCCAAATAATAAAGTGCAGTTCTCATATCTATAATATAAAATGGGCCGACTCAAATTTTATGAGAGCTTGTGATTCTAATGAATTTAATGAGACTTTGTTACTTTTACGGATGAAATATTCTCTCTATGTTCAACGAAACTCAAAGCTAGAAGTCTAAATATCCCAATAGTAAGCCGGCATTGAGTGGTTTTCAAGTTTTGATATTTTTGGTTGATTTGGTTTGGACGTATACAAACCGAAAAAAAAGTATTGTCATTTGATTTTCATGAGTACGGTGGGATAATAAATACTAGTGAATAGCCAAGAGATTAGGTACTCTTATTCTCGATAAATCAAAAGAGCAATTGGATTGAAAAAATTAAAAATTTTTAACCATTTTCTTATCCTATAAAGAAATAAACTAATTAGATGGAAAAAGATAGAGAGTCTGTTTCACAAATTTTATAATTTAATATCATGCATGTATAGATATATTTATATATTTGAAAACTAATAAAAATCTATTGTTTAGCTATCAATTTTTGGATAAACTAAATTCCCTTGAAGAATAATCAAATCTAAATATTTCGGACATGAAAACTAATTAAATATATACTTAACTAGATATAAACTAAGTAAGGTCGACTCGGCCGAATTAAATAGGGTCTCACAAATTATGATCTCATAAAATACAATCAAGCCAACCTAAAACAAAAGTGAATTAAAAATCTGACCAGACAAATGACCTACCGATGGATTGAATGGCTAAACAGCCATAAATACAAAAACTCGAGCCAAAGTAATGGTCTAACAAAATAATAAATTTAATATCAAATCTTGATAAACAGTTACATAGACTAAACGATAATTAGACATATTAAACAGACAATCATAACTGATAAATTATAAACATTACATGCTGAGCGTTACAAAACTTAAGCAACTGTTAGGTTTCAACCAATATAATACTTTGACGAAATAGTTATGCTGATTTCGAAAAGATAAGCTGACTAGTATTAAGGCTATAAATACACAAACTCCATTCAATAGAGAAGATAAGGAGAAAAGGCTCTTACCTAAAAATACTTTTGTTCTTAGAATATTGTAGAGCTTGATCCTCCAAATTCGATCAGTCTCTTTCTATTGAACTCATCCCTATTTCCTTTACATCTTTAGTTTCTTTAATAAAATTTTTGACTTGAACGTCGAAAAATATATCAAGAAACGTATCTTATATCCTCTTATCTTTTGTTTGTTATTGTGGTGTACAGGATATGAATTAGGAAGTACGAAGGTCCAATCTAATATAATTAAATCACAATTCAGATCCTTGGTATGCATCATTGGCCTCGTTTCTGGGAACGTGAATAAGCCGTTCGTTCTTATGTTATTAAAACTTGATTTGCCTTAAAACGATTCACATTTTTCACCAAAATAAAATTATGAATACTCAAGCATAAGGACAAGCAAGTCAGCCACCCAAAGACGCCATGTCCCGTGGCCACAATCCTGAAGAGGGTAGTTGTGAAAACGTTCGCTTATTGGCTAACCTAGCTGTTGAATCATTGACAACTTAGTTCAAAAGTATATCAAAGATGCTAAAATCCTTATATAATAAAATCAATGACCAAACACGTAGAGCAACTGCCCTTCACTCATAGACGTCAACCTTAAAAAGAAGGTCGAAAGGAAAGAAGATAACCTCAAAGGGAGCTTGACATCAATCTAGGATTCCTGAAGCTCCTAAAGCATCTCTCCACATAAATCTTTCTTGACTTGAAGGATGTTTAAACTTTAAGTCTAGGAAAGACAATCCCGAGTAATGGAATTCTTAATATACTTGGGACTCTAGACTCCTCTCAGTTCAAAAGGAATGACCATACAGTAGCATGTCAAAAACCTTTTCAGTTAAGAAAGTATTGCGTATATCTGCTAATAACTTGGAGTTGAAGATACTCCTTAACACCAAAAAGATTGCCTCTACAATTGAAGTAGAGAAAAGGATAAAACAGATAAAACAATAGGTTTTTCGAGGGAGTATTGCTGGTTATAAGATCGAATTGGGTTGTACACCGTTTACCTCGAAGGTTAAAAGGAATCGATTTTCACACAAATTCAAAATACCCGTATTAGAACCTTACGAAAGAAGTACCGGTCCAATGTATCATTTAGGTCATTTATGAACATTATTGAACTTCCAGAACCTTGAGAATGTTGCATTTTATCTCTGTTTTCCTTTAACTTTTAAGGAAAATGTAAGAATTTGATTCTACATATTAGTACCAAATTCCATTCAATTCTTTCAAGAGTTGGCAAACTAATTTCTATCACAATTTGTCTCTAGTTGGAGGAAAGAAAAGTAATCCTATCATCTCATTAGAATCCAACAAGCTCCAAATAAAAACCTAAAACTACAAAAGGGATACCTCAATAAATATTTACAAAATCCTAGGTTTGCCCCCAAGTAATAAAAAAGGTGATGTGAAACTATTAGAATAACCACGAAACCGAATGACAGCCGATATAATAAACATAATATTGACAAAGCCATCTGGCAAAAAGGCTCCAGACTATCTAGAGAATGCTTCTGCTAATAAGAGACAAAAACTAGAGATAGAAGATACTATCATTAGTTTTAATAACAACGATATGATATATATAAGATCTCCATAATTTGACCATCTTATTGTATTAATACTCATTTTTGACGAAATAAATTCTGGATTATCAATTTAAACAAATATTTATTTATAATGAAAATTTGAGAAATATTCTCCACCTTGATGTATTCACTAAGTTAAGATTTAAAAGAAATCAAATGCATCCATCAGACAGTCCATCGTATGGATTGGACAATGAACATATACAGGTACAAAAAATCATATAACTAAAAGTTACGTTGGAAACATAACCAAAAACAACTTCCCATATGTTAACCTTCTTAATAGCGGTAGATCTTCTCTTAGTCTACAATACGACATTGAACCGGCCACACTTGACAACATTTAAGTCGATCACTTCAATCCCACGTTTAAAAATGAAATTTCTAACTAGATACAGGATTAGAGAGCTCAAAGAAGACTATATCATCGGGAGACGATGCTACTTGATGCAAATAGGCGAGTTAATACATTCTTAACTAATTGAGAAATTTGATCTTCAGGATGAAAATATGCTCCAACATGGTCAACCCGGAGAATCACCCCTCCAAGTTCCTATTAATCTATCGAATCTGGATGTGTTCAGATCAGTGATTTGTTGACCCCGATTTTGCAAGAACAGTTAAGTTGTTACAGAATAACTCAGATATCTTTATTTGGACACCAGTATAAATGTTATGAATACTGAATGAAGTGATGGTTCATAAGCTAAGCGTCATTCCAAGGTATAAACCAATCAGGCAAAAAAGATGAAGTTGTTCCATAGAAAAAACTCATTTCTATGCGCAAAGAGGTCAAAAAATTACTTGATGCCAAATTCATCAGAGAGATTCATTAATCAAACCAGCTATCTAATATTGTCCTTATCAATAAGAGCAACGAAAAGTAGAGTATGTGTGTCGATTTCACTGATATAAATAAGGTATATTTAAAAGATAACTTCTCATTATCAATGATCAACCAACTTGTAGATTCAACATCTGCGCACCAACAATTAAACTTTATGAATACTTACTCGGGGTATAACCAAATCCAAATGAACTCAATGGATGAGAAAATAACCTCATTTATGATGGGTCAAGAGATTTGCTACTACAAAGTAATATCATTCAGATTAAAAATACATAACAATTTATCAAAATTGGTGAACAAGATGTTAGAGCGCCAAATTGGAAGGAATATCAAGGTGCACGTAAACGATATGTTCATGAAAAACATGCTTACCGACAATCATATTCATGATCTAACCAAGGTATTTAAAATACTCATAGCACATCAGATGAACTCAAATCCAATAAAATGTGTATTTGGAGTAACTTTTGGTAAGTTTTTAGGGTTTATTGATTCACAATGAAGAGTAGAGGCAAACTCGAACAAAATCAAAGTCATAATGGATATGGAATCACATCGGATGATCAAATAAATTTGGAGATTAATTGAACGGCTCGTATTCTCCCGATTCCTACTCAAGTTGACTGAGAAGTATCTCCTAGTTTTCAAAACTTTAAGAGGGGTAAAGTCCAATGGCTTCTGACAGACAAAAGAATGTTAATAAGCTTTCTAAGAGTTAAAAGAGTATCTAGTAAATCCATTTCTTTTAACTTGTCCTAAGGAAGGTGAAGAATCGTATTTTTACCTAACCATATTTGAAACAACCTTGAGCTTTTGCCTGGTTAAGAAAAAATGGGCATACAATTGGTATACTTTATTAAAAAGATTTAATCAAAAACACAGAGTCGATTTTCTCAAGTAGAAAAGGTTATCTTAGCCTTAGTCTTTGCTGCTAGGAGGCTTTGACCATATTTTTAAGCTCACAAGATCGTAGTTCTGATGAATCAACAATTAAAAGGGATCTTACAAAAATTAGCAGTATCTAAACGTTTGATTAAGTGCATTGTCGAATTAAGCGAGTTTGATGTAGAGTTTAGAAAATGACCTTCTATAAAAGGTTGAGCCCTTGTAGGCTTTATAATCTAAATGATGACCCAAATCTCAGAAGAAATAGATAATCAAAGGGATTCAATTATTGAGAGAACATCATCTATATTGATACTACATGTCGATGGGGGCATCATCTCAATCTAGAAGCGGAGCCGAGATAGTGTTGCTAATACCAAATGCATTCAAGATCAAATACTCGATGATGTTTAATTTTTAAACCGCAAACAACATGGCTGAATATAATACTCTAGTGGTTGGCCTGAAGCTAATAAGAGAGTACTCCACCAAGAACTTAATCATTTATAGTAAGTATGAACTAGTGGTTAATCAAGTGTTATCCAATTTCAAGGTATTTAGCTTAGAGTTTGGAAAAGTACCTTGTCAAAGTGAGGGGGCTTTGGTCATTTTCTGATAAAGTTGAAATCTGTCATATCTTGATAGAAGATAACTTGAAGGTCAATTGGGTCACCAAAATGACAACATCAAGAAACCTTGAGTAGTATACTCAAAAAATGAGATAGATTCTAAAAAGCCGAGTATAGAGGAGCTAAATAAAATGCTCCCAATATCTAGCAAGGCGGCATGGTTAATCCTTTATAAGAGGTAACTTGAAAACGGAACACTTCCAAATGACCCAGCAAAAACAAAACATGTTATAAAAATAGTTGGATGGTACACAATTGTTGATAGATAACTCTATAGAAAGGGCTACTCGGTTCCCTACATGCGTTGTTTAATTCCCATTGAAGCCAATTACGTCCTCAATGGTGTGCATATTCAGTATATGTGGAGTGCATGTAGGAGAAAACAATTTAACCTTTAAAATCATACGACAATGCTATTATTAGCCGACAATAAAAAGAGCTATAGTGGAATTCATCAAGAAGTATGAAAAGTGTCAAATCCATAATAACATACCTAGACAACCTTATATAGAATTTTAAATTTTACAAACTTCTTGATTATTTGTGCAGTAGGGGCTAGACATATTAGATCCATTCCTAATAGCAACAAGATAATAAAAGTTTGTCATCATTGCAATAGATTATTTCACGAAATTGGTCAAAGCATCCACATTGGCCAAGATTACAAAGTAAAATGTTATGGAATTTGTATGCAAAAATATCGTTTGTAGGTTTAGAATAACAGAGGTCATAATGAGTGACAATGATACCTTATTCTCTAATAAAATATTCACAAAGTACTGTGCTAATTTGAAAATTAGATTAGTCTATACCTCGATTTCTTACCCTCAAATAAACAGTTAAGTCGAGGTAATGAATCGGACGATACTGAATATATTGAAAACAAAGCTCAAAAATGTAAGAGGCTCTCGGGTAAACGACCTCCCGTCTATTCTACAGGCCTACTGAATGATTCTAGGAGAGCGAATTTGACAAACACCATTCAGTCTCTATTACATGATAGAAGTGATAATTCCAATGGAAATTGGACTATTGAATTATCAAGTGAAAAACTTTATTTTCATCCAAAATTCTCAACTTTTTAGATAAGATTTAGATCTCGTAGAGGAAGCAAATAGACACAGCATGTATTTAATTAGCAACCTACCAATAGAAAGTCGTTCGATAATATAATAAGAGAGTAACTGCGTAAACTTTTAAGATTAGAGACTTCGTATTAAGAAATATTAATGTCACCAAAAAAACTTGTTCAAAGGAATAAGTTATCCCCAAATTGGAAGAGCCATATCTCCCAATTAGTATAAATAATACATGAATGTATAGTTAAAATCTCAACATGTACATTAAAACCGAGAACACAAATATAATTACGAAGGATACAAAGAGCTATGACATTCTCAAATAAGAAATAACTCATCTATTCTATGGAAGGCTGGGAGCCCTCTGGTTCCAAAAAATCTCTAGCTTTAAACCTCAGAGCTCTAAAGTTTTTTACATTCAGGCAATCTATTGGAAAGTTAGGAGTAACCAATAAGATGATCCTCCTACAGGGAGTAATCCCATCTTAGAAGCGTGAGTCTAATATAGACCCCCATCTCTTTGAGGCGGAAATTTCTCTCAAACACTCCTTATGTTTTAAACATTTTGCTCGAAATCCTTCTATAATGCTAGTAGCTGACGCCAGCCGAAGCTTTGCCTCATGAACTTATCTTCAATAAAACTGATCCGATCTCCAACAATAGCAACCTGATCGGCAAAGTCATGAAACCTCATCATCCACTCATACAGCTTACATTCCAACTGAGTCCATTGATCACAAAAGAATAAGGCTTCAGCCTTGGTAGTCATAACTCAAACATCAAGTCCTAGGTGAGCAATTTTCTGCATCTTAATTGCAAATCCTATCTTTAATCAAGTGTACCAGGTCTTGTTATTGCAAAAAGAGCAAGTTTGGTATCATAATTGAAAGGACAAGTGAATAATTCAAAAGTAATGTTGTGAATGATACCTCTTGTGAAGGGTATCCTTCCCGAGATACAAAATTTGATGGTAATCCTCTTGGACTAGGGTTTAAAACTGACGACGATCTCCTGCAAAGGAGAGGCAACGTCTTGCAATACAATAAAGTCCCAAAATTAGGAGTATCTTGGAAAACCTCAAGATCCATTGGAACGGCAGATAGCAACAAAAAAAAAAAAAAACACAGAGTACTCTTTGGTTGCTCTACTACTATCCTCTAATGTAGCAACTTGTGTAGCAGAGGACATAGAAATCGGCTCACTCGAGGGTGGAGAGCTACGCATAACTGGGTCCCCAAATTCGGTAATTATACGAGTATTAATTGGCTCCTCATGCAATGATTGGGGTTGAGACTCATGCACCTCCATTGGAGTAGCAATGGGAGACTCCTCTTGAAAGATGAAGGCAAGCACCTCCCCTAAAAAGGGATTCCTGAAGGGGCATAAACTAGGATAGATCATTGATAAAAACCCCTCAACACTCCTATCAGCAACCATAGCATAGATAGCATCAACGATCCTATAGACTTCATCGTCTGAGTGAGGTTCTAAGGTGATTGTCACCCCAACATCAAGCTAACCAATATCAACAGGTGGAGGAGACTCAATTATGAGTCCACCTCTTCTTCCTTTCATGGGATGAGATGGCACGTCAGTAATTACCTTTTCACCTAGAACATACCAATTAATGCTGTCTAGAGTATCTTGGGTTAAAAGATTTCCAATCCTGCACAACTTGGTGGTATTTTTTTTATAGGTTTTGTCCGAAATTGAGTCATATGGCTCTCTCATTGTCAATGACTAGACCAGAGAATGAAGGGTTGACATCGTTTCAATTATTAGAAGCACCCAGTTCAAGGAACTTCAATGAAAAAGAAACTATCCTTCCAATTTTTCATCAAGTTAAGGATCCTTTCACTTATTTTAAACTTTTTTTAAAAAAACAAGAAAATACAATCACCTTCTTGGTTAAATTTAAAAACCACATTGACCATCTAGATATCCAATCTAGTATTTTAACGACAAAAAAAGACACATAAGGCAACTATGTATCTAATGATATTTGGATGGAGATAAGCAACTAGAATTTTCAAAGTCTCTATTATTTCTACAAATTCCTAGCAAAGAAAATTTAAAAACTATCTTTCAAATGGGCATCATAAATAGCAGTGAAATCATCTCTCAGATAATAAACTCTTTCTATAAGTGAGAAAATTTGAAAAGGGATAGTAGATTAAAAATTATACCAAATGCATATATCTAGCACAAGATCTATTAACAGGCAAGAAGCAATGTCAACAACGCCTTTTGAAGTGTTTTGTGAAGCCATCGAAAACAGATCAGGTAAAAAAAATTAAAAATTTAGTACTCCAACGAAAGGCGAGGCAAAAGTATAATTAGGGAGGCATTACAATTTAAAGGGGAATTGAAGTTGAAAATGAAGCATTTAAGGCATTAATGCTATTCCAAATGACGCATATCTCTGCCTCCCATTAAGTCTAAACGCTGCATTTTAAACAGTTTCAAAAGAAAAGGCAAACTTGACAATTGTCTACCAAAACACCGGTGGCGCCACCAAAATGTAACTTCCCTTGCTAGGACAATGATGACAGTGACGTCGTTATTACCAAGCTAATGAAATTAGGTCTCAAAGAATCAATTCACTTTAGAAAATGGATTAAGACATCCAGAATAATTTGACGATATTTAAAGGGTTCTAATTTGTCAAAAGATCAAATTCTCAAAAAAAAAAAAAAAAACTGTCAAAAAGGGATTTTTGATTCTAAATACCTACATCTATCCACACTGTTTATGAATAGCCACATCTATTAATGACACCTTTGAAGAGACGTGTACTTGAAACAAGCTCCAATACGAAAAATTATATTTATTTGAAATCATACGTGTGCAAATATTATGTGTGCTCAACTGTTTTGGCAATCTTAATGCATAAGCCATTCATGTTAACATGTTTCCTCTGATATACATGCTCTCAACTCCAGCAAAAAAACAAAACAAATAAAAATTGCTAATTTTAATTTTCACTTGTAAGGAAAGGAAGAGGGGTCAAGGTATAAAAGAAGAAATACAAGATGCTCAACACAATCAATGAAACAACTAAACTTCCAGTACATCCCTTAATCCGAAGCCAAAAGGGATCTGCACGCTGCTCTTACCTGGCACGCCTGCTGGATTTCCTTTGTACATCATGGCTACAAACTCATTGTAATCTATCCTTCCATCCTGCATAATTAATTCCCAAGTAACAACACATGAATCTCCATGTTGCTTTAATGCAGAATCACTACGCATCAACTCAGTAGCTAATCCTGTACTTCGTTTACATAAGCCGTAACTGGGTTGCCTAGTTTAATTGTTGCATTAGTTTAAAGCTGTATTACTTTCAGGAGAGAGAATAAAGGAAATTCTGAGGAACAAAACATAATGGTCTATCGCAAAGAGAGCTGTTAGGATCCTCCCACGGAGGGGCTCTCATATCCACCCAATTACTAAATTAGAAGTTAGATAAATGAATTGTGAAAATTAAATAGCTATTTAAATTATTTAATTCAATCTCTATTATTTATTTACCCAACTTCTAAACTTAGCCGTTGGATAGATATCAAAGCCTCTCCACCGAGAAAGCCATAAAAGGACTCCTATCGTAAATAGATGCATCCCAGAAATCATGGTAAATGCCTGAAATATTAACCTAATGTCATGTTTTGGGTCATAGTGGCATAAAGGAAAGGGAGCATAAACTTCAACTCTCAAGCGGTTACACAAAGGACAGATGCCAAGATCCCTACATTAGTGAGTCTGACTAGTGACTACCTCTTGTAGAACTCACATTATATCCTTTTGAAAAGTCCTATTAGGATTATTTCATTTTTTATCCTCCTTCATACTACTAAAGTCTCCCTTTGGTCCAACCAGTCTCAAGATCTATGTAGTAGAAACAAGCTACCTCAGCACTACAATGCACCGGATAGAGGTTAGCTTTGTAAAGGTGTAGGGTGATGATAGTATCTTGGCAACTTGGGAAACTAACATCATAACAATACATTAAAATATGTTGAACACATCATGTAATCCTTATTGCTCTGTCAACTTGCATCTAACTCTGAGCTTCATCCCTTTCTATCCACACTTGATGAACCCATTCTTCCCACTCAAATCATCAAATGGGAGGACTCTGAACCCAATCTTTGCAATGTCACATCACTTTACTACTCAACACACGCACAACTGTCTGGATTTTTCACAGAACTTTGCTATGTCTCCGAATATTAGTAGTGTGTCATGTCTTTTTAAGAGACATGATAATCGCTCCTCCACTCCTCGATATTGATGAGACCAGAATTGGAGTGGTGGCCCACAGAAAGAAAACTTACATTATCCTGATCAACTTCTCGAATCATTTCTTCCAAGCGCACATCCTCAATTCCAAACTCCTCACAGGCTTGCTGGAGCTCATCTGCAGTAATGTAGCCACTACCATCCTTGTCAAAGTAGGAAAACGCAGCAAACAGATGATCTTCTTTCTCAATCTTGTTCAGATGCAATGTTGCAGCTATGAACTCCCCATAATCAATCGTTCCACTGTTATCAACATCAGCCTGCCGTTTCATCAAAGGGAGGGTAAGCTGAACACAAAGATCACTAAATCCATGCCAACACCTAGAAAAAAAACTGATAAAACTTTGTAGCTGCCTAAAAGACAGAAGACAAAAAAAAGCCTGAGAAAATTAAGGCAATTGCAAAGATGCTGAAGAAATGAAATTCTTGATTTAACACGACTCAGGAAGGTAACGTTCCAGAATGCAGATGGAACATAACGCAACAGTAGAAAGTGGATTGTACCCTTGAAAGATGGGGAAGCATATTTGTTCTGATACTTACTGCTTGCATTAGATCATAAATTTCAGACTCCTTCAGGTTAGAACCAACTTTTTCAAGCCCAGCCTTGAGTTCTTCATAAGTGATTTGACCACTATTGTCTGTGTCTATCATCTTGAACATTGCCTTAAGTCCAGCTATTTCTTCTTCAGATAGGCTCTCTGCAATAACCTACAATGATCAAACAATTTCTTACTTTAAATGAAACAGCCACTATGAATGAAAGATGTGTCTCATCACACATATGGGTTCACATCAACCACCTGCTGAAAAGGTTTCCCGATATTAAGTTTCACAACCAACTAGACAGAGCCTTAATTCTTGGAAATAATAGATAAATATGCACATTGGGTTCCAGCTTCCTAACGGTTAGCTTATTCAAGCAGCTATATATAGAGCAAAAGAATTGATGAAAATATCAGCCGATATGATAAGTATTGGCCAATATATATCAGTATCGAGGCTCAAAAAATGGATAATATCACGATATGTTTCCGTATCGACCAACACGGCTGATATATCAGCCGATACAACTTTATTAATTTTTGATTTTTAGGATTTTTTTTAATTCGACATATCCAATACCAATACGTATTGTCTGATATACCTGATAGTGATATGATCTTGACCGATAACGATACCAATATTTTCATCCATTTTCAGATCTGAAGTTTCTTTTCTATTGAAAATGCACACTGCAACTCATAATTAAGTTCAAAGACTTACTCTAAGAGCCATTTTCTTGAGTTTATTCATGGCTCTGAATTGCTTCAAACGACTCAATACTGCAGAATCAAGAGGTCTGTCAGGAGCCACACCATCCACCTGCACCCAGGGATGGCCTGCAGATAGGTTTTACCATGTATATGAGCAATGACAAATCAGCCAAAAGCCCATTCAACAGATACCCAGTTTCAGTTGCATCCTTAAATTACAGTGGACAAGCACCTTATAGATACAAATAAAATGAGTACGATGAAACAAAACTGAGCACAGCTCAAAAACATAAGCTGTAGAATCTTCTAAATGGATGCAGAATTGGATTTAAACTAAATTGATTTTGTCGCATCAGCCTCATACCTGCACCTAAACTGGATAGGTGCCTGTTAAAAAATGATTAGATGAGAAAAAGACGTTCAAATTTAATTGTATGAACAACAATTGGTTGCCATTCTCTCCTGTGTTTCATAGAATGTTTACAATAAAAAGGGCAAAAAGTCTGATGGAATATGAAATATAACAGATCCAGATTTGCAAGGTATGTTCACGGCTCAATTACACTTTCAAACGACAAGCATTCAGCTCATAGTAAACAAACCGACTGTAGAATCACAGATAAACTTAGCAAAAGAATGAAAATAAAAAGCATGCATGCTCTATTAGAACCATTCTTCAAGAATTGCAAACTTCTTCCCAGAGAACTTCAGAAATTTATCCTCTTTCAAGAATATTGCTTGACTTCAGACAACTATGGTCAGCATAGGAAGGGAGGAGGGATGAGAAAGAATTCAGTTCACTCCCACTCTTTGGAGTCCACACTGCCTCACAAAAGAAAGCAGGATATATGAACCATGAGATGCATGTGCACCAGCAGGAAGGCACACACATAGATAACTGGGCGAAAATTTGCATGGCAGTTGACTATGCTTTTGGTAACTATGATTATCTGATTATGTTGCATGCCTAAGAAGAAGATAGAAAGAAAAGACTGCCCAGTGATTCCCCTTAATGCTGTTATTTGAGGGGAAACAAACAAAGAACAGCTATGAGCCTATGACAAAACCAACCATCAAATTCCCAGTCTTGTTAAGGCCACCACGTTCATGTTGTTATAGTCTCAGAGATTAATAATATAAGCTTATATCATCATCATCAACATCATCATCATTATATCCCATAATGTTTTTTTCTTCAAGTAAAGGGAAGTTCAAAACTATGAAGGTGAACATTGGCTTCGTATTGAAGTTCATCCATTGTGACTCGGATGCCACTAGTTTAAACCATAAAAATAACATTTCTTTAATATAGAGGTAAAGTTGCATGCATTTGACCCTCCCATGTTCCATGATATTAGAGCCTAAGGTACTGGGCCGCCAATTTAAAAGGAAGTTTTAAACAATGTTTAGAACCCATGTCCCCATCAATAAGCAGTCCAAGCTTACTGAAGCAATAAGGATAAAAAAAAATATTTCATGATTTTAGAAAGCGATGTGCATTTAAGGATAGTTTCTGACTCAAAACATGAAAGATTTTGCATCAAGGGCAGGGCACCATATAATCAAGAACTGGTACTGCTAGGTAATTTTAGGTACAATGAAATTGTGCTATTCTGCTCCCCTCACCAAGTGCATGTAAATATGCAGAAGTGGATCTCTAGGATTTGAAACAAAGTTTTTACTGCAATGACTTCTTCTACTGCATTCCACACACCTAATTTAAGAAAAATAAAAGATGTAAGCAGGGAAATGCATCTGCCATTTCATCCTAAAACATGTGGATATTACAAGACCTGATTAAGAATGTTTTCGACACAACCTTTTCTCCACATATAGTCATTTCATTCCTGAATGTTAGAATTAGTGAACCAACTGAAATAAATCAGTTGAAAAACTCACATAAGACTTCATGCGCAGTCAGCCGTTTTCTAAAATCACGAACGAGCATTCTCCTCACTAGATCTTTCGCACTGTCAGAGATGCTAGGCCAAGGATCTGATGAGAAATCCAGATCACCATGCAGGACTTGTTCAAATATCCCTTGCTCATTTTCTACACTCAAAAAGATGCAATAAGACATGGGGAATTACACGAACTAATTCCATACCACTTTGTGCCATCCAAAATTTTAGAGAAAACTAAAGATTAACTCTCATACCAGCCCAAAATGGAGGTACTCCACTCAACAAAATGTAAACTATAACTCCGGCACTCCAGACATCTGCTTCTGAGCCATAGCACTTTCGTAAAACTTCAGGCGCAACATAATAGGGGCTCCCAACCACATCAGTGAATCTTTCACCTGAAAGGAGAGAACTATTAATACGGTGTTTAAACAAATGACAGTCAAATCTACAAAAGAGCGCCAGAGGACCACAAGCCAAGAGCCAGATTAATCTCGATGAAAATAGTATCACAAGCTGACTTTTAACTTTTGTAGCATATACTAGAATATAGGTATCAATATCTGTCAGTGCTACCAGCCATGTTATCATATATATCAAACACAAATTGTTTTGCGAATTAGAACCCAAGGGAAATATCGGTCAGTATTTCAAAAAACAACAGGTTTACTTGCTGACAATCTCAGCATCAGTTGATGTATTGTAATGACATAAAATATTTGTATCACACTCCCTCCCACAGGATATAAATATTTCATTTCATGCTTTAGGGCGTCAGTAATTGTTACTCATTTGTAAAATGACTAAGCCTATAGCTAGCTTAGTAAGTTGCAAAATAAATAATTCCTGAATTCAAGAAGCTCATCAACTAATTCCAGCAGCAGACTGATAATGTTCAGTCTTATTTTTCACAACAATAAAAGGTGATTGCAATGGAACAATTGAGCAACTTAATAATCAAGCTTTCTATCCTTCCAGCTTGTGCCTTCCCCCATTGAGACAACATGTCAACTGATACTGCATGCTTTCAAACTGCTATAACAAAGAAATTCAAATTAACAGTGCTTCCAGATATCCCCAAGCACTCAATGCCAGAAGTCTTATGCGTTAAGGCCATCCTTGGTGCCTCTAGATATTTATTTCTAATGATACACCTTTTCCATTGGCTAATAATAGATGGAAGGGGAACTAAACTATCCTATATTGGGACCATGGGATGAAACATCAGCCAATATATATAGATATCAAGTTTTCCAGTGCCGATATTTTCTAATACCACCACACATACAAGGCATCGTATCGGCAATATGTCGAATGAAACATCTGATATCTTGTAATATATGGATCGATATTATTCCCTTAGGTTCCCATTTGAGGAAAACAAATGTGTTAACACTACATCTGATACAGATACATATCATACTATATGGCTAATACCGATATGATGAACTAATATAGACAATATCAATGATACAGACTCCAACAATTACATACGTGATTAGGACAGAGGGCTAGTTACCCTTGCAATGTGAAGAAAACAAAAATAATGGAAAGGATTTTCATTTCAAAGGCTGGGATGGATTCAAATTGATAGAAAAATTCAATACTTAAATCAAGACATGCCATCTCAGCATTGGATAGATTTCAAGAAATTGAGGGAATTGAATAGACAATAACATTTTCCGATAAAAGTGTAATATAGAAGGCAGAAAGCATCTCAGCATTTTAAGAGGAAATCAAACATGAAAAGAATTCCCAAAACAAAGAATCAGGCAGAAGCTTGGAGAAGGATATAAAATCCCAAATTCTACTGTAGAATAACCAGTGGTAGATAATTATGAAATGATTTAGGGTGTATTGAAATTGAAAATCAATGGATAACAATCTATTTGTAGTCAAAAAAGGAAGCAGATAATTACTTCAACTGTATCCTTCATAAACACACACAGAATAAACTTTATTTGGATGCACTGCCTTTTGGAATTCTTATTTAGGGTATAATTCACAGAAATAGAAATTAGAAACAAGTAGATAGCAGAATATGGAGTTACAGATGTGAAAGAGCCAATAATGGATGTATTCAGCCTTTAGTTTATCAAATGGGGTCACT
This sequence comes from Nepenthes mirabilis, assembly GCA_025585075.1. Taxonomy (NCBI): domain Eukaryota; kingdom Viridiplantae; phylum Streptophyta; class Magnoliopsida; order Caryophyllales; family Nepenthaceae; genus Nepenthes; species Nepenthes mirabilis. The sequence continues at coordinate 24,330 of JAODPA010094377.1, read as the reverse complement.
GTATTACAAGATACATGATGTACTCAAATCTTCACGAATTTTACATAACGCCATGACTTGTCGGACTTTATTATTATCACCAAAGGAATGATTACAATTGTAATAACCTTTTTCCCAGGTTGGATACTGATAGGTACTGATACCAAATGCCCATTAGAAGATCAATCCCTGTGAAATTAGGCCTTGATGCCATAGAAACCCAGTAGGCCCAAGAGGTCTAGGTAGCCAAGTCAGCCCATACAAGACAATGGACTCAAAATCCAATCACGCCCATGAGCCCAGGATGGGTCTCGGACGTCATCAGGTCTGCAAGACTGGCACGCCAGGGATTTGGTGGCTGATCCTGTCAGGCTACAGAAGAAATGATGGCATGCAGGACACGTCTGATCACTACAGATGTGACGCCACGAAAAGTCAGCCAGCATACACGCAATCTCCCTAACACAATAAACGAGATTTGTGGAGCAGGTGACAGACTCCTCTACATATACCAGCGCCACGTGGACGCCTCACAAAGGAAGATGCAACCGTTATAAATACGTAAACTGTCTACCAAGCAAAGGGTCCAACACTAACTCTTGTGTAGCTTCTATACGGAAAGAAGGGAGAAAAGGCCTAAGAGCAGCCTGTGACTCCCTGTAATCACCCCCTCTCTTGTAACTAAGCACGATAGTGAACCAAGTTCTTGGACAAAAGTCCCATGGTTTTTCCTTCCCATTTAAGAGAAGGTTTTCCACGTAAAATCCTGTGTGTTATTGTCTACTCCTTTCTCCCTATCTTTCATACCATATTCACTAATCCAATAAATCTCTCCACATACTTTGTATTGCACAGGTTCCGTCGGAGTGTGCCTGGAAGATCCACAGACTCATCTGGACCTTCATCTATGGGAACCGACTAAAAATCAGGTTAACACATTTTTTAAAAGTTTTTAGATGCACTTTAGAAGCAAGAGAATGATGGACACATGAGCCTAGGCGAGTGCGTCCATCCAAGATGCGGCATCCTGCGGCAACTGCCTCTCAACAGGCAGTAGGATGGGCGACCGTCCAGGCCCTTGTGTAAAGGCACTAGCAGTAAAAGTGGACGATCTTTCAAGAGCCATCCAAACCCTCTGCTCAAAATTGGACAGGAAGTCCACGGGAGCGTCACCCAAAGCCTCCCAGACCGCAACGTCTTAGAAAAATGGGAAGGAAAAGAAGCATCCCAAGAGGCAAGCTAGCCAACGCGAGGACCCAGGGACACAGGTTGCCTTGAGCAACAAAGTCCTACTATGACTTGAAAGTCGCTTGGGTCCGCAGATCCAAGAGGGTGGCCCTGAAAGGCCAGATTCTTGTCACTCTTGCTACAATCAAGAGGCCACCCTTCGGGAGGAATCCTTGTAGAGGGATGCTTGCAAAAGAAAAGAGCCATGCGGGGCAAAAGGCTACCCAAGCTTCTTGTGAGCTGAGGGACTACCTCAAACAAAAGAAAGCCACGGCTCAACCCCAAACAAAGAAGCTTAAGAAGATCTAGAAACGGGTCTTTGGAGGAAAGGCCAACAAAGCCAAGAGGCCAAAAGGTGAAGAGGATTTCCACCCGAGGACGGTGGAAGGAAAAAGAAAGAGCAGGGACCATTGGGATTCCCGAGGATCGTCAAAGCAGCCTAGATTTGAGCGGGTAGTTCGAAGGAAATCAAAGCCTTCAAACTGGACTAAAGGATACCAAGATTTGCATACCAAGATCCTGAAGCAAATGCAGAATGAAGAATTTCTGAAGTGACCCAAGGAGCTAAAGAACCCAGATGGGGGCGATCAAACAAAATATTGCCACTACCATCACCGCCGAGGTCACGATATTGAGAGTTGCCAGACGCTGTAGGTGGAAATTAAAAGGCTAATCACACAAGGCTACCTCAACCATTTCCTACAAAGACCCGGACAAGCTACCAGAACAGCCGGAGATGGTGAAGCGGACCAGCCAAGAGGTGGAATGTCATAAGCGTGATGGCCCCTCGACCAACCCGGACAACAACTCGCAAAGGCTTCGAGAAAGCCTAAACGTACTTGAGGAAGTTTAAAGCATGGCAAGGTTGCGGAGAGCCGCATACCGGCGGGTAACAACCAAACATGCCAATGGTCAGGTAAAGGGACTGAGGACTTAAGCCCACAAGGCCCACAAGGCTGATCTGACCCAAGGGACAAAGTCGGCACTAGAGGCTCAAGGATTTGGACCCACGTTCCAAGAGGTCCGAGAGGTTGATTTGGCTAAGAGCCTAAATCAATCCAGGAGCCTCGAGGACACAAGTTCACATTCCAAGAGGCCCAAGGAGCCGATTTGACCAAAGAAGTCAAATCGGCCTCAAAGGCCCACGGACTTAAGCACTCGTCCCAAAGAATACCGTCAATAAATGAATGTGAAAATAGCTCGGTAAGGCGAAATACATCATCCGATGTGCTGTAACACGTTTTATGGATATAATGAAATTCCTGTAACTTGTTTATTGTCTTGCATTTCATTGAATGTTTACATGTCATCTCATTGATTTACAATACCTAGGCTGCCCTTAAATCAAGTAAAAATAACCATTTCACTTGCTCTTAAAACTCGGTAATGTCTGAGCAACCCAAGAGGTTGTACTCAAAACTCGGCAGTGTCCGAGCGGCCCAAGAGATTATACTTAAAACTCGGTTGTGTCCGATTGGCTCAAGAGGTAGGACTTAAAACTTAGCACGGTGCCAAACAACCCTAGAGGTTGAACTTAAAACTCGGGAGGCTTAAAACAGCAAGTATGCGACGACCCTAAAGGTAGCATCTTCAGCCTAAGGCGGTCGAAAGGTTCAGAAATTAAGCTAATAAGAGATCAAGTTTCCTTAACAGCATGTCACAAAAAGAACTACGCACACACACAAGACAGTCTGGAAAAAGGATTGCAAAGAAAATGAATTTTATTAACACTTTGAGTTTACAGTGTACACAATGTATATAAAAAAAAAAAAACTCTACAATTCGAATTTACAAATGGCCCTCAGAAGGTCCTGGCTGAGGAGAAGAAGTTCCCTGCTGCTGCTACTATCCACTTGGACCAAGAGGCGGCACTGCTTACTACGGAGATCTCGGCTGCCATAATGGTCGGGTCCACTTAATGGCCCAGGCCGAGAAGGGCTAGGAAATGCCCTTCCTGGGAGACCATACAAGTCCCCCGAGCATGTGGCACTGGCATTCTGGGGATCGAACACGGCTGTGGGAAATTGTGGGCGCAACAACCTCATCACTCAGCGGCACAAATTAATACCGTCCCAGCACTTGCCCTCCAGTGCCGGTGCTATGTCCACGGCCCAGACTGAAGTTCTTAATGCCTACTCCAGCTGGAGGTTCCTATCCCATAGCAGCCTGTACTGAACTTGTTGAAGACCCAATATGTCCTCGAGGGAGGCAATTTTTCCATTGGCCTCGGCAAGCACAGCCTCCAAACGTTTGTTGGCGTCTCCGGTGGCTTTGAAGGACTCCAACTCAGAACAAGTCTGGGCGACACCACCGATAAGCCGCCCAAAGTTCCCAACTAACTCTTGAAACTGCAGAGAAAAGCAAAGTCGTTAAAGCATGAATGGAAGGAAACAAGAAGCTAAAAGGCTAAGGAATGGCAGAAAGATACCTGAGAGACGAGAAAGCCACTGGCTGAATTCTCCTCTCTAAGGGTCTCGAACTCCTGCAGCTCAGCAGTAGGTACCACAGAAACCTCAACCCTAGTCTCGGACGTGGGGGCATCCAGCTCAGGATCGAGGACTGAGGGCTCAGCAGCTCCAGAAGGCTCTGCAGCCCCAATCCTAGCCTCATCAGCACTTGGAGCCCCAGCAATGTCCTCGGCCATGCCTTACTCTCGAACCTCAGGTGGGGTCATCATTGGACTGTAAATTTGGATTTCAAGGCATATGGGCTCTACAATCGCGGCAGCGTCCTCGGCCTCAGCAGTAGACGTCATCACCACTACTTCCTCAGTCCGGGTTGCCTCAATCTCTCCCAGTGCAAGTCCCTCAGCAATGTCCTCGAACGGATTATCAATCTAGTTTGAGACCTCACAAGTAAAGACAGAGGGGATGTCAGGCACTGGACTCAGAGGGGAAGGGACGACAGGAAGCTCCACGGACCCAAAAGGCGCCTCAGAAGAACCTCCGGACAGCCGTCGATGCTTCTTGGAAAGGCACTCGGCCACAGTCTCACCCTCACCGGATGAGGAACTCTCCGCAGGAACAGTAGGACACTTGGACAAGGACTCGGTCCGCTGACTCTTCCTTAGGTGCTCGAACGGTTCCTCTATCCTCAGACTCTTTTGTGTGGCCTTCTTTTTCTTCTTCTTCTTGGCTGGGCGGTCAAAAGGAGCGCCAAAGTCCCCAAACTGAGGTTCCCACTTGGCCTTAGCCAAGTTCTCGAACCTTAGCCACTTATTTTCTTTATTCTTGTGAAAACTGAGAAGGTTGGACTGTACGAGAGCTACAATATCCTTCACCAACGCCCTCTCCTTAGGCGTGGCGTCTTGGCAAAGCTTGGGATCAACGTTCCCCCAATCGTTAGAGATATCCCAGATACGGCAAACTGCTAAGAAAAAGAACTTATCTTTCCACATTTTGGTGGAATCAAGGTTGCCACCGCTCAGCGCCGCAAACTCAGGTCACGGAGTAGTGACAACCCAATCCTGTCCGTGCGTAAACCTCATAATCACCTTCACAGCCAAGGTCTCAAAGGTCTTGTGATAGCATCGAGCAAAGACACAAAAAACAAGATACCTCACCGCGTTTGGCTGGAGACGGGCAACACGGACCTTGAGGTCCCTCAAGATGTGGTACAAATCCAGTGGCATGTCGAAGCAAAGCCCACTCTTGAGGTGGACTGTGTAAATGGTGATGAAACCGTTTGGTGGACTGCAAGCCCTCTCATGGGGTTGTGGCACCAGCATCCCCATCTCAGGAGGAATGTAATACCTCGAACGGATGGCATCAAGGTCAGAAACCGTGAGTGAAGAAGCAATGTCTGCAATGCCAAGAGCCATCGAAATGTGAAGAGAAGAAGAAGATGGACAGTGCACGATAGTAGGGTCATAGAGAGTGATTTTGAAGACTTAGAAAATTTTTTGAAAGCAAAACGAGAGCGGATGAATGGCAAAGAGGCAGGTGTCCGTTATCAAAGGCTTCGAAATTCAAAAGGGGTGCGCCGCATTTAATACTAAGCCACGTGTTGCTTCCCTACCAGTTCGAGGGTAATGATGACTTTTTCCATTCCCAGGCCGCATTTAATGCGCGTCTAGTGCGCATTTAATGTGCCAGCTGACGGACGGGGCAGTACTCGAGCACAGAGAGAGTCTGCGAACTTTGAACGCGCCATCGGACAGAATCAGACAAAACAACTCAAAAATACGTCTGAGGACTCTTGCAAAGCTTGCAAACAGCAGTAAGCACCCTGAAGGATCATGTCAAGGCCAAAATGCTCGAGGAACTTCGGCCGTTAAACATGCCAAAGGCTGAGATTCTCAAACCCTTTGGCATGGGGGGCTAGTGATGGGTACTGATACCTAAGGCCCATTAGAAGATCAATCCTCGTGGAATTGGGCCCTGATACAATAGAGACCCGGTAGGCCCAAGAGGTCTAGGCGGTTAAGTCAACCCGTGCGAGATAGTGGACTCAAAATCCACTCGGGCCCATGAGCCCAAGATGGGCCTTGAACGTCATCAGGTTGCAAAACCGGCGCACCAGGGATTTGGTGGCTGATCCTATTAGGCTACAGAATGAATGATGGCCTGCAGGACACGCCTGATCACTACAGATATGACGCCACGAAAAGTCAGCCAGCATACACGCAGCCTCCCTGACACAGTAAACTGGATCGGTGGAGCTGGTGGCAGGCTCCTCTGCACACGCCGGCACCACGTGGACATCTCACAAAGGAAGACTCAATCGTTATAAATACGTAAACCGTCTACCAAGCAAAGGGTCCAGCACTTACTCTTGTGTAACTTCTATACAGAAAGAAAGAAAGGAGAAAAGGCTTAAGAGCAGCCTGTGACTCCCTGTAATCACCCCCTCTCTTGTAACTAAGCACGATAGTGAACCAAGTTGTCAGATAAAAGCCCCGTGGTTTTCCCTTCCCATTTAAGGGAAGGTTTTCCACATAAAATCTCGTGTGTTATCATCTCCTCCTTTCTCCCCATCTTCCATACCATATTCACTAACCTAATAAATCTCTCCACGTACTTTGTGTTACATGGGTTCCGTCCGAGTGCTTCCGAAAAATCCACAATCTCATTTGGACCTTCGTCCATACAGTGGCCGAAATTCAAGAACGCAACAGATACAATATTTGATCAGGTTGTATATTGTGGCATGCTTATGGCATATTTTGAACAAGGAGATTTGTATTTTGGATGAATGAGAAATATTTATCTCATCTCTAAGCCCAGGTTCAAGCCCAATTGGAATTTGCTATATTTGGGGTAAGTGAATCTAAATTATTGACAATCTAGTCCAAACCTTTAGGGTGGCCTAGGGAGGTTGAAGGTTTACCTAAGTGACAGGTTAGCCTAATGTCTGGGTCACTTGAAACCCATATAAGATTAAATGGGTTAATAATCAGACGACACAAATTAATTAGGTTCATAGGATTACATGCAAGATTACACCAATTGCAAGGAGAGGTGGTAATTAAGTGGCAGGTGGCAATTCGGTGGTTTTATATTTTTAAAACCAAGAAAGGGGGCCCTATTCTGCTCCAGCCAAAAGGGAGGGAGGGAGGGGGGAGAGAGAGAGAGAGAGAGTGAGTGAGAAAAAGAGAATGAGAGAAAGGAAGCTCCAGCTTCCTGTTCCCTCAGGCAACAACAAAGAAAAAAGGAGAAAAGGAAGAAAAGAGAGAAAGAAGAAAACAGAAGAATCTCCTTAATTCCAATTCATGATATGTTTTGAGTGTACTTTGGGCATGATTGTTGGAAACTAGCTTGCATGTGAATTTATTAACGGAATCATGGTTTATTTGTGCTACATGCTAGTCATGTAAGCAAATTGATGATTAAATTGTGTTACATGTTGGATTAAGGAAGATAATTGATGGCTAGATTGGTTTGTGGATGTAAATTGATGGTTACATCATGTTGCATGTGGATAGATGATGCTCCCAAGAGTTTCTATTCAGTGGCAGTTGAGTGACGTCCAAATGTCAAAGAGAAGTATTGTTGCAGGGTTGTTTTATTGCTCTAATTTTACCAAGTTATTTTTGGGATCTAATCAAGTAACATTAAGACTTATTAGCAGGCCCTAATTGAGGATTTTGATTGACCTTAAAGTGATACGTTGAAGCACGACAAAGAGGGAGAGGTTTATATTGCGTCTGGGTACTTAAGGTGCTTTCGTTACACTTCTGCGATTAAGTTCAGGAGGGATTTTGTTACGGGTTCTCTCCACGAGCCTCCAGGCACACCACCACGGCAGCTGCCCACGGTTGCGAGACAGAGCACCCGGACGACCCACCGACCATGAAAATTGCAAGATTATGTTTAAGCCCAAATATGTGGAGTCTGTTACTGATTACTGATTATACTAATTATACTTGTTACAACAGCTATGTTAACAGATTACAGCAGTTATGTTAGGCTGGTATACGTTGGTATAGAGAGCATGTGCCACCCACATGTGTGGCTTTGTATTTAGCCCAAATCTGTTAGGGGTAAAGTAAGCAATATACACATTTCTCACCCTCTTTGCTCTCATCTCATCTCTCTCCTCTCTCTCGAATCTTCTCTCCTCTTGATCTGTCAGTTCCCCTTCTCCCCAACCCTCTGCTGAAACTCCCCTCTTTCCTGCTATAACAAATGGTTGTCTGCCTCGTCTGCATCAGTTGGTGCTATCATTGAGACATGGCAGAGGGCATGACAACGTGGTACAAATTGTTGGAGGACTCGATTTCGGGATTGAAGGAGACGACTGCTGCCCTGCAACAGCAATCAGAGAGCATTGTCTCCACTCTCCAGCATCACTCTGAAGGTATTGCCTCAAACACCTCTCTTGGTGAACATTTACAGAAATCCTTGTCCAAAATTATTCATTCCTTGGCCCGAATCGAAGCTCAACCTCGATCTACAGTAAACCCATCATTCCTCCCAACTCCACCCTCGTTTATGGCGACAACGTCCTCACACTCAACTCTTCCTTCACAAAATTTACCTCTCTTCCCTCAAACAGCGATGGATTCCCATCCCTCACATCCTGTCCACCTACCGAAACTCAAAATTTCTTTTTTCTCCGGAGACAATGTCCTCGGATGGTTGTTCCAAATTGAACGCTTCTTTTATTACCACCTTACCCCAAATGACCAGAAGCTAACAATTGCTGCCTTCTATATGTCTGGGTCTGTACTCCAATGGTATCAATGGATGCATGACACCCACCAACTCACAGCCTAGCATACTTTCACCCAGGATCTGGAGCTTAGATTTGGCCCATACACTTCCTCCAATCTTGAGGCCTTACTGTATAAATTACAACAAACCACCTCAGTCGCTTCATATATGATCGAATTTGAAGCTATGTCGACCCGTACCTCAGGCCTGACTATGATGAACCTCTTAAATTGCTTCATCTCAGGGTTATGAGATGACATTTGGCAAAAACTATTGCTGTTGAAACCCCAGACATTACCGGAATCCATTGGAATGGCTAAGATAGTGGAGGACAAAATTGAGGCAGGCCGCTCCACGTTCCACCGTTTGCCAATTCCTAAACAGACATCTACAGTTCTGGGCCACCCTCTACGATCATTTCCCCACCAAATGGTGTCACTGAGATTGCCCATCAAGCGGCTTACGCTGGCAGAGATGGCAGCTCGCCGTTCACGGGGCCTGTGTTTCAATTGCAATGAACAATTCACTCCAAGCCATCGATGCCGTCCTCCCCAATTCATTTGCATGATTGCTGAGGAAGAGAACATTCCAATCGCTGAACCATTACCCTCAGAGGAGTAGTCACCCGAGCCTGAACTCCAACCCACAGATCCTGCCGGCATGGAGCCTTTACAACCAATTCTTGATTCCATCCCCACAATTTCTCTACATGCTCTAGGGGGCCGCTTTGTTCCATCCACATTGCGATTGCAAGGCCAGATTTCAGGCCTACCGGTAGTCGTCCTGGTTGACAGTGACTCTACTCATAATTTTCTCCAAACCAGAGTGGCAAAAAACTTGGGGCTGCCAATTCAACAATCTCAGCATCTTAATGTCACTGTCAGAAATGGCGATTCCTTGCACTGTGAGGGAATTTGCTCCAATACACTGATAACCCTGGATCAAACCCCATTTCGTGTGAATTTGTACTTACTACCCATTTATGGAGCAAATATAGTCTTCAGGGTATAATGGCTGGCTATAATTGCTCACATCTTATTTGATTACAAGGCATTATGGATAAGTTTTGATCATGCCAGTAAACGACTCATCCTGACGGGCTGCAATCAGCCACTATCTCTGCCATGACATTGGGACAGTTGTGGAGAAGTGACGTGACCAAAGCTACCACTACCTATTTCCACATGACCATTACTTCTCTGTGGAAACCAACGATCGAACCTTTCACAGGGCCCCCTCCTTAACAGAATCGGTGGCCTAGGAAATTCCCCCTTCCATTCGATCAGCATTGCTGCAGCTTCTCTCTACTTTCACAGAGGTGTTCTCCCTACCCTGTGACCTTCCCCCATGCCAGGCCACCGATCATCGAATTCCACTAAAGCCCACCTCCGAACCTGTCAACACTAAGCCTTACCGGTAACCACACTTCCAGAAGGCAAAGGTGGAACGAATGATCCAAGAGATGCTGGCTGAGGGCATCATTCGACCCAGTAACAGACCTTTCTCTTCTCCTGTCTTACTAGTTAAGAAACACGACTGCAATTGGCGGTTCTGCGTGGACTATCGGGCCTTAAATGCTATCACGGTGAAGGATCGATTTCCAATCCCTATCGTCGATGAGCTACTGGATGAGCTAGCCGGAGCTCAGATCTTCTCCAAACTCGATTTGAGGGCTGGATACCATCAGATTAGAGTCCATCCGAAGGATATCCACAAGACCTCCTTCCAGACTCACGATGGTCACAACGAATTCATGGTCATGCCTTTTGGGTTGTCGAATGCCCCTCATTCCAATCCGAAATGAACGAGATTTTTCGTTCAGTACTACGGCGATCAGTGTTGGACTTCTTCGATGACATTTTAATCTACAGTCCCACCTAGGAGACACATCTTCATCATTTGGCTCAGGTGTTACACATCCTCCAGACTCATTCTTTTTTTGCAAAGCAGTCCAAATGCGAGTTTAGACGCACTTCGCTGTCATATCTCGGTCATGTTATCTCGGAGCACAGCATGGTAGTTGACCCCTCTAAAATCGCTGCTATCCAGACTTGGCCCACACCGACCAACGTGACCCAACTGCGCAGCTTCTTGGGACTTGCAGGGTATTATTGTTGCTTTGTGAACTGGTATGCTCAAATTTCAGCTCCACTAACGATGTTGCTGCGTAAGCACACTTTTGTTTGGACTCTCGAAGCTGAGCAGGCTTTCACCTCCCTCAAAACTGCTTTGACTTCCACTCCCGTGTTCACCCTGCCTGATTTCACCAAACACTTTGTAGTTCAAATGGGTGCTTCGGGGCAGGGCATAGGGGCAGTGCTACTTCAAGAAGGGCATCCTATTGCTTATTTTAGCCGGCAGCTTTGCCCTAAATTGCAGGCCTGTACTACTTATATAAAGGAGTTGGTTGCTGTCATAGAGGCTATAAAAAAATGGCGGCAGTATTTACTGGGCACTAAATTCACCATACAAACAGCCCATCAACCCCTCAAGGCCTTACTGACACAGACTATCCACACCCCAGAACAACAGCGCTGAATCACCAAATTATTGGGATTTGACTTCGATATCGTGTATCGGCCAGGACGCACCAATGGTCCTGCGGATGTTCTGTCCAGGCGAGAGCCTGGCACTTGTCTGGCAATCCAACGAGTCTCCCAGCCAGTCATAGCTCTGCTGGCTGCTCTGCGGAAATTTATTGGGCGATATCCAACAGTCACCTCCTTCACAAAGGCCATCCAAGAGCAACCCGGCGATCATGAGGAGTACTCTTGGCGCGATGGCCTAATTTTCTTTCGGAACCGAATCTGGGTACCACCCAAGTCTGCACTCTCAGACTTGATATTGCAGGAGTACCATAATTCACCACTTGGGGGACATGCTCGAATCCACCGTACTTATTCCCACATTGCTTCCATTTTATTCTGGCTGAATATGCACAAGGAGGTGCAGGATTTCGTCAACAGTTGTTCAGTATGCCAGCAGATCAAACCTCTAAATGTTGCGCCACAAGGGCTTCTCCAACCTCTCCCCATTCCAGGGAACACTTGGGAATCCATTTCCATGGATTTCATCACCCATCTACCCCCTTCACGTGGCAAATTAGTCATCTTCGTGGTTGTAGATCGACTCTCCAAATAAGCCCACTTCTCAGCCCTGGTTGCCCAATTCACTACAGTACAGTTGGCCGAAGTTTTTGTTCGGGAAGTCTGCCGGTTGCACAGATTCCCGACAGGCATTGTCTCTGATCGCGATCCTCTGTTCATGAGTCTATTTTGGAAGGAGCTCTTCAAGCTGCAAAGCACCCAACTGTCCACCAGCAGTGCCTACCATCCACAATCGGATGGAGAAATAGAGGCCGTTAACCGATACCTTGAAGATTATTTGCGCTGCTTCGTGGCCGAACTTCCTCCTGGGTGCATTATTTACCGTGGGCAGAGTGGCACTATAACACCGCCTGGCACTCTTCCATACAAATGAGCGCCTTCGAAGTAGTCTACGGCTGACCCCCGCCCTCACTGCTCTCCTACGTGCACAGCACTTCTTCTCTCGCCGTAGTGGACGATCTGCTGACCACTAGGACCACCATATTAGCCACACTCAAAACCAACTTGCAACGTGCTCAACTAAGGATGAAGCAGCAAGCAGATTCTCATCGGACGGAGAGGGAATTTCAGATCGGTGACCTTGTTTATGTGCGTCTACAACCCTATCGTCAAACTTCAGTGGCACGGCGGCAGACCAACAAGCTCGCCAAGAGATATTATGGTCCCTTCCACATCCTGAAACGGGTGGGAGCTGTTGCTTACAGACTGGATTTTCCAGCACACTCTAAAATACACAACGTCTTCCATGTATCGCTACTTAAACGGTGTTGTGGAGACCACAGCAGCTCCATATTCGATCTGCCCGCTGATGCGTGGGGCTCCCAACCCCTACTGCAGCCACACCAGATTCTCGGGTTCCGACGCATTCTCCGCAACAACCAGACCGTGTCCCAAGTGTTGGTGCATTGGAAGACCCAAACACCTGAGGAGGCTACCTGGGAGACCGTTTCTGAATTCCAATAGGATTTTCCCACCTTCAACCTTGAGGACAAAGTTGGTTTCGATAGAAACGGCAATGTCACCAGTCCTCTCAACAAGCCTCCAGGCACACCCCCACGGCAGCAACCCACGGTTGCAAGGCAGAGCACCCGGACGACCCACTGACCACGGAAATTGCAAGATTACGTTTAAGCCCAAATCTATGGATTTTGTTACTGATTACTGATTATACTGATTATACTTGTTACAGCAGTTATGTGAACTGATTACAGCAGTTATGTTAGGCTGGTATATGTTGGTATAGAAAGCAGTGCCACCCACGTGCGTGGCCTTGTATTTAGCCCAAATCTGTTAAGGGCAAAGTAAGCAATATACTCATTTCTCATCCTCTCTGCTTTCATCTCATCTCTCTTCTCCCTCTCGAATCTTCTCTCCTCTCGATCTGTCAGTTCCCCTTCTCCCCAACCCTTTGCTGAAACTCCCCTCCTTCCTATTGTAACAAACGATTGCCTGCCTCTTCCGCATCAGTTAGAGTCCCCTGGCTTATAAGTCGGAGGTTCTACGTCAAACTTTCCAATATGAGACTCGTAACAAATTTGCATAAATGAAGAGGATCGAAGAACAAAGACTGAGGTATTTGGAGAAGAAAATGAAGAAGTTTATTTGCAAGGATGGAGAAGGCAAGTTATAAGCTCCTTTGTTTTGCAAGTATACTCCATGACCTTCTCTTTGATTTGCAAGTATAATTCATGAACTGCTATTCAATTTACAAGTTGATCATTATTTGTTCATTCACATATTTGTTTCTCTTGTTTTAAACATGTTTTAGCCTTAAATAATTGTCGTCGTTCATGCAATTAGTTGGATTAATATTTATTCACTTTGCATCCTTGCAATTGTCCTCACTCCCTAAAATGGCTTTCATTGTGGCATTCCATATAGTTTCCTTTGAATTTGTCATGTATGCCTCTAATTGAATGCCAAGAAATTCTGTTCCATAGGAAGCCTTAGAAAAGAATAACTCCATGTCATATAAAATTCAGAGTCATATTTGTTCATATTGGCCTATGCTTTTTGAGACTATAACTTTGGATGATATTTTCGGAGCTTGGACCTAAGTTTCGTTCTCGACTTAGGTTGCAATAATTTAAAATTAATTCTTATGAATTTGCTAGATCTCATAACACAAACCCTGCTCTTAGTGTCATGGGAATTGCCTTGTATAGCGCCCTCTAATTCTTTTATCGTATTGATTTTTATGGACGTGTCAAGACAACGTGCAAATACACTAGGGAACTAGCAAATATGGAACTCAGGGTCCTCAATGTAGTCTACATTATACAAAGCTTATCTACCAGTTTATGTTGCTAGTTTGATGATACTCTACAAATTCGAATTCCACATTATGATTATTGTCCTTGTTGTTACGGAGTTATCCTAAATGTAGAGATTAAGTTATATGTAAACCTTTGTAAGGAATTTAACTATCAATATGGTTACTCACATGTCCACTTATATTATTTGTAATGAAGAGTTCGAGAAGGCCCACCCACAGGATGTAATAATGGTTTTAGACCCCATCAATAGTGTGAAGACATTGCTGGCCTTCCATTTTGACCAAGCCACAGGGGGTTATTTGTTGGCCTTGAATTCAAATATTTAGGAGTTCTTTTGATAGTATTTTGATTATGTTCCTTCTGGGATTAGTATTATGTTACCTTAAGGTTACAACATTCGAACTCCATTTGATATTTGTTCGTTTTCCATATTTGTGTCACTAGCTTTACAGCGTTTTGAGTTTCTTTATTTTCAGGGCCTATGTTATTTGTTATGTCTCCATGGATATTGCTTACTAAGCTTTTGACTCAACCTTGCATCCTCCCATTTCAAATTTAATGACAAATGTGATAAATGGCAATGGAGCTTTAGTGATGGATGAGTTGAAGGCTTGTGTAAGTTATTGTGGAAGGTTTCATATATCTGCTATATTAGAATATTTCCCTCATTTCGGAATGTGATTTATGGTTTAGTGGCCTCGGTGATGTATAATTAAGGAATGAATGGTTTATGATGATCCAGTGATTTATGTCATATTATTTGTGGTAAGATTTGTGCAGCAGAAACGTGGTGGTTTATTTTTTGACTATTTAATTATCAATCAGGTTTTATTGAGGGGTCTCTAATGATTTGATTAACATATATAAGTTTTCAGCCCAGCGCCATTACCCTGCAATTGAGTTATAATGTTTGGTATTGCATGTCGTGATGTGACATTTTCGGTGCAATGAGGAGCTAGGAAAAACACTTTGAGCGCACACTTCCTTTGTTGCCTTCATTCAAAACTGTGAACCAAGTATGCTCAAAAGATTTGTCCTATAAGCCCCATATAAACTCAATGTAAAAGGGTTAGATCCTTCAAATTTAAGGTAAGAACAGACAAAAACTTGTAACTTATCCATGTCAGGTATGAAAAGTTCAAGTTTGTAGACAAATCAAACTGCATATATAGCAGGTAGTTCTTGCCAACCCCATTAGCTTAAAGGCATATAGAGATGATACTCTGGATCGCTAGTGATAAAAAAAGGGATATTATAGGAAGAATAGAAATCATAGATGGCATTCTTTTACCAATGAAATGAAAGATCTCCATAGAGAAAGCAAAGTTTCTGGCCTTGTGGAGTAGACATTGATAAAGTCCTCGATTGAGACAACGGCATCTAGACCAGGATAGGCTTTAGCTTGATACAGGAAGATGGACAATGAAATGCCCTTCCCACTTAATGGCAGCCATACCTCATAAATGTTAACAAAGAGACATATTGGACACTCTGAGGGACTTAGTAAATTGCCAAGTATGACCACGATAATAAAAAAACAAAGGCATTACTGCATTGATAACTGAGGGATATAATTTAACATAGTTGAAACTAAAAACCAGTTATTGATAATTCAACAACATCCAACATATTCACTAGAGGCTACAGCTTGTGTTTGTGCGATGTAGCATTTTGAAATTGCTAAACTTAGAAGTAGGGCATCAAACATTAGCAGCATCCCCCCACCCTGTGCAACCAAAACGACGTGTGTTGGGCCACCCACCAAATTTCTCCTTCCACAAAATCGACATAAAATCCCTACAAGATTGAATTTATCCCATTTGCTTAAATTCATGAGGAGGTAAGGCAATAACACAATCACAAACAAATGCACACAATAATAAATAAGCAATATTTACGTGGAAAACCCCCCTTCTGAAATAAGAAGAAAAACCAAGGAACTTTGCATTCAATATATTTCTTGGAATTTCAGGACTACTAATGCCAAAGGGATCATGAGTACAAAAGGGTCAAGACATACCTGGCCGGAAGAATATGGATAGTCCAAAGTCAATTGTTTTGAGAGGAGAATCCTCCTCTTGACCAACAAAAAGAAAATTCTCAGGCTTTAGGTCTCGATGCATGACGCCCAAGGAGTGGCAGGCTTCTACAACCCCAACTATGGTCCTAGTAAGCTCAGCTGCCTGTCTCTCTGTATAATGCCCACGCTGAATGATCCTATCAAAAAGCTCACCACCTTTACACAGTTCCATTACAAGATGAACTGCCACGGCATCCTCATAAGCTGCCTTGAGTGAAATCACGTTCGGATGCCCAGCCAAGTGGTGCATTATCTGAATCTCCCTCCTCACATCCTCCACATCATCTTCAGTTAGCAGTTTCCTTTTTGCAATCGACTTACAAGCATACTCGTTCCCAGTGGCCTTCTCGACACATAGAAACGTTGTACCAAATTGCCCCTGTCCTAGTTTCCTACCCAAACTATAAAATTCCTTTATATTGTTCGTCTGCTTTTGAAGAACTGAATCTACCTGGAGCCCCGCACTCGGCGCTCTCTTAAATTGAATAGGTTTTTTCGGTTTCTCTTGCTCTACTGGCTCGGCTTCTGCTTTTGGTATTGTCATTTGTTCAGGGGGTTCGCTTTGGGTGGACAAATGCAAATCAGGCTCTCTGGTGGTAGGAGGAGATGCAGGTTGCCCCAGTTCAAGATTAGTTTCTCCATCAGGCAAGGAAGATGCAACATCTGTAGATCTAGCTCGCCACATTGCAGACGAAACCAATTGTAAGAAACCATGCTTGGAAATGCTGGGTCCTACACAGGTATTTCCCATCTAGAAAGTCTCACCCGATTGCTTCTCCACACACTATTCTCAAGACTAGGCTCTACCTCTAACAATTCATTCCTTGTGGAATTTACGCCCGAGTAACTTCGTTAAAAGAACAATAAGGTCTAATCTTACAAATTAATAAATCTCACATAAGAAGTCAACGCCCAAGAATTTCACTTGAAACCCGGCGATACCCCAGATCGAACTAGCTCAAAAAAGAATTAATGCTGACACGCAGATGAAATGGAGCAGCGATTTCAAAATTTTGTGAAGAAATCAGGCAACATCGCCCTAAAAAATATCTTTCTTCTGACAGCATGTGCATTTCGGAAAGATAATTCAAATTTACGTGAACAAAACAAACGAATTAAGAAAATTAAGCTCAACTCAGAAAAGTGTAACCAATGCTAAGCCAAAACGAGGATTTCAACAGATCAACTACAAGAAGAACAACTACAGGGTAACAGATCGGACCCACCGAAAAAAACAAAAATGAATCCTTCAATGGAAAAAACAAATGAGAGTAGAAACCAACTAGAATGAATCAAAGCAGCCAAAATTAAAAATTAAAAAAAAAAACATATAAAAAATGTAAAGATATTGAAGTAAGACAAGATAGTTGGTGCTAGAAGATAACTGGAAAAGAATGAAGTGTTGAAGGATTAAGAGACAGTAAAGATCTTTGATTTAGCAGGTCGCCCAGCTTTGTATATGGGGAGATTGATTCGTCGTTTGTCCGTTTACCCCCAATGTTTTGGCTGTTTCTCCGTTGAAAAAAAAAATCGAAACTTTAAAAATCTAGTCCTAAAGACATTATTATTGTAGTTTTGTTTTCGTTGTGTTCAGATCTGCAGCCATTTGAGCACGAAAACGCGTCTCCACGGATTTTTTAAAATACCCAGCTTATTAGTAGGCGTGAAGTGGCGGAAGACCCTCCAGCACTTCGTCAAATTTCCAAATCATTTTTTGGTTCAACGGAACTCTCTCTCTCTCTCTCTCTCTCTCTCTCTCTTGCTTAGCCTTAGGTTAGGAAATCAATCGCGAAAATTTTAAAAATATTTTATTCGATATTTTTCGATCTTAAGTTTAGATTCGACCACATAGAAGTCATAACGGCTAGCATTTAAAATTACTGTACATTTAGTAGTTTAGTGCTTAGCTTATTGGTTATGTCAGTCAATGGCTAAATGGTTAATGACTTTGGTAATATAACGGCTTTATCGGTTGAACTAAAACTAAAACTCCCGAGGATGACATTGAGAGTTGCCGAATTCCCCCCCGGCCTTCGAATGACGTAGCACCCATCTATTAATCCATTTTTATGTGGGGCGGTTAACGTGGATGACAACGGGATGCGGCGTTGTCCAAAGCCAAGTAAAGGGTATTCAGAAAAGGCTAAAGATAAGAAAAAGACAATAGCTTGAGCTTTCCTATGTTCAGCTGCAGATAAGGAGAAAACCCATACCATCACTAATTTCATATACATGACCAAAAAGTTACAACTACCTGCATGTCTAGTATGGAGGAAATCAGAAATGGCCATGGTGCACAGAGAATGAAGATAAGGACTGTGGAACTTACAGTGTTGCCAGCAACATTGCTCGAATTTTGGCCCTAAGATCGTCAGAAACTTCAGTGGTTTCCTGCGGCTGCAATTTCGGCCTCCAATCCTGGGAGGAGTTTGGCGGTACTTCTGCAGAGGCTTCCCTGCTAGCTTGATCGTCGATGCTCGATGGAGATTGGTCCGATAACTTTGATCTAATCTCTCCTTCTTCTAACTCCCCTTCTTCGGAACGTGATCTCTTCTTCCTCTGCTTACCAGATCTTCCTCGGCGCCCATCTTTTTCTTTACCAGAGCTTTCGTGCTTCTGCCAATGGCTCTTATGCTCGTCTTCGGAAGATCCGGCATGCTTCTTCTGACCATGCATTTCACCGTCTTGGGAAGAGATTTCGTGTTTATGGTGCCGTCGGGATTCTTTTCCCTTCGAACTTGAGTGTCTTTTTCTGTGCTTATGCTTCTCCTTACTGTGATTTCTGTGGCGATGCGATGAACGGTGGGTCCGATGCTTCTTCCGAGATGGTCTTCGTTCTCCATCTTTATCATTTTCCTCCTCCTCCTCCTCCTCCTCCTCCCTCCTTCTAGCCCTATAGTGGCGCCTTTTCTTAGAGCGCTGTTCTCGATTTCCATCATCAGAGTGTTTTATCTCCGTCTTCTCAATTTTATCGGTAGTTCCAACGTCAGCAGGAAACAAGCTTCCTTCTCTTTCTTTCCCTTCTCGGTTTAAAGATTCTGCACCCGAACCAGAAACACCGGATCCTGGCGGGTCAATGGATAATCCCTGAACCGGGTCTTTTCCCCGTGGTACAGTTCCACTCTTAATCATTGCTGCAAACATCTTTGCCCGTTTCAATCTCTCTGCCTTCAACTTTTGCTCTCTAGTCATCCCTGCTTCAGATGAATCAGCCTCGCTAGCTGCAGCAAGGGCAGCCGTTTTTGCAATCTCTTCTGCAACTGGAACCGTAATGCTCGGCTGTCGACTGCCAAAGCTCGAGGCCTGCCTGCCGTCACTGCTAAGACCATGATTTGACCCATACATTGGCATCGTGGTGAAGATTTCTAAATTAGGATTTTTAATGCCTCTAGTGGCTGCCTGAAGAATAGCAGCCGCTGCAGCTGCATCCACGCTAACTCCAGACCGTTGATGGGCTCCTTTAGGAGAAGGCTGCTCTTGTGCATCTTTCTTCGATTTTCCAATTACCATCTTAAACTTCTCCTTTCGGTCATATTCATGTGGCAGCTCATGCAAAGCATGGCCTGAGGACTCGCAATTGCTTTCCTTTGCTGAAGTTTTCTTGTCTATCAGTTGCCATAATGAACCATCCTTCTCAGAACTCAAGCTTTTGCCACTCAGTTTCGACTGCGAATGACAAAACAGCTCGGTAAATTAAGATTACATGCATTCAATACTGTATTTGCCTACCCAAATGATAAATCCCGAGCAAAATAATATCCGAAAGAAAATGACAACCATATATGCTTCCTGGAAGGAGATCGATTATGGTCCTCCCAGTGAACTGAATTACAAGTTGGAAAATAAAAGGTGGAGATTGAATCAAGTAATTTAAAGAATTATTCAATCTTCGCCATTTATATTCAAACTTCTAATTCTATCCTTTGTGTGGACGCAAGAGCCAGCCCACTAGAAAGACCCTAATAGTTCTCTCCCAGGAGATGCCATTATATGGCAACATCAATAGACAATTGGTAGAAGATATCTCATCTAGATGCAAGGAAGAAGTATGCTCCCACAACAAAAACATTCAACGGATCTTCTGCACAGGAGGCCTACTTTTGTGCGTCTTTCCCATGGAGGGAACAGAAAAACAACTTGTGACTATCATGAAATGAGATCTCATATATTATTGGTAATGAAAGCCATAAATCTTATCTTTGTAGCATGAATAACATGGAAGGCCGATAACACGAGTCCATAAACACTAGGGGAAAACCAACCTATTTCTACATAAAAATTTAATTTAATCCAGCCTCAGAGAGCAGTTCTTTTCTAGAAACTCAGAAAGTCTGCAGTACACTAAGTCAGAAGATAAAGAACTTTAGTCACCGATACTTTCTGGTGAAAGGCCATCAATTCCAAACAGCCAAACGACGGTGTTAATTACGAACAAATTTTCTACTTAAAAATGAAAAAAAAAAAGAAACCATTAGGAAAAAAAATTCTATTCTAAAGCTTTGAAAAATGGCTATGAGCCTTTAACTTTAAACTAAATACAAGTCTGAGTGTTTTTTTGGGTGCCTTTTTACGTATGATTTCCAAGAAAATAACAGAATGGACTAAGGAGTGGGGAAGGTCCGATAATTATCTAACCATAACAAGGAAACCAATTTTCATTTCGTAAAAAGGGAAAAAATCATACAGGGCAAAGCACCAATAAGAAAGATAATTAATAAAAATGATAATTCTTATGGATAAATATTTACTATTTCTCAATAATTTGGGATCTCCAAAATCTTTTACAACAAAGAAAACCAAGATAAAAATGAACAAAGGATTAACAACATAAAAGGAAAGATCACCTCTTGAGCCTTTTTGAGAAGTTTCAGATAGTAAGGATGATATTGGTTGGATGGCAGGAGAAATGGAAACCTCCCATGTTTTTTGTCTTGTTCAATGAGCACAGCCTCAAATTCACACCCATTCTTCAAAATAATCTCTACTATCCGATCAACCAATCTTTTTAATTCAGATGGAGGTTCTATAAGAACCGTTGCAACCTTCAATGTCGAAGAAGCTGCAGCAGCAGCTTTTGACTTATCTGCAGCCACATTGAAGGAACCTGAGCTCCTGCCATCTTTTTTGGCACTACTAGCACTTCCAGCCTTGTTGGTACTACTGATGCGGTGTTTACTCGATGCAGGTGCTTTATCTTTTGAAAAATGTGTGAGTTTGGAAACCGTATCATCCTTTTGATACGCACTTCTTGAAGTATTCGTTTCCTCTAATTGATATAAATTATTAAAATCACCGGCAGATGAAGGTTCAACAGAATCCCTTTGTTTAATTCCGGTTGCATCGTCAGCTGCACCATCCTCCTCTTCTCCAGTTCCATAAGCAGAACCCAGCAATGATAACGCCCCGCCAATTCCAACACCACCTGTCTGACTGTTGTCAGCCTTATCTTCATTCGACTTGTTATCAACAATCTTCAAAAGTTCAGGATGATCGACAAGATATTTGAAGTACGGGTGAAGGTGATGATGAGGCATCAGGAAGCCAAATGACGGGTTGTCTCCTTGTTTTACTCGTAAAACAATTTCAGATTGCCCCCCGTGTTTGCTGACAAACATGGCAGTCCTTGCAATGATCAGATGTACCTTTTCTGTCGGAGGCTGGGAACGGTAAACAAAACAAAAAATGGTATGAACAGTGTAAATTTGGTATTCATAAGTTCATAATAAAAGGAAAAAGCTCAAGAGGATAAAACAATGACAGAAAAACTAAAAAATTAACCCGCTGAATCTGGTATTGTTCCATAATCATAAAAGATCGACATAGAAAAACAAGATGAGGAGACATTTGATTCAATCTGCTCCCAAGAGATTATGATAAGGATGATTTTTTTCCTGACAAAGTACTGAAACTCTTATCTATCTAATCCCACCTGCATGACCCATCTGTCACGATATCAAAAGGGAACAAGGTGCCCTTGAGTGGCAACCTTAGATCACAAAAACTCCATCCTGCTGCCAGCATCTGAAAACTTAGACATTGTAAGCCTTAGAATAATATATGGACCTCAAATAATGTCGATTGGCCACATCATCTAACTATAGAGGAAAAAAACAATTCAATCTCAGATTGAAAAAAATAATAAAAAGCACTTGATCAACTGAAATTTATGAAGCCAAAATGTAAAGAACTGACCAGGTGTTGAAGTAGACTTTCGGGTACTGGAAAAGGTGGATGAAAGCCAGTACTTTCCAAGTCCACTTCAAAATTCTTTTGGTCAGTGATATCAGCAGCGTTTCCATATGAGAAGGGAACGGAATGATATCCAGCAGCATCCATGCCGGCATTAGTTTCTATTTCAGTGAAGACAAAAGAAATACATAATTAAACCTCCAACACTCTATGCACTTAGTATATCATGATTAGGAAAATCCAAAGGTATAAAAAATTATGCCACAAAAATGAAATGATAGGAGAGATCAGCAGAGAGAGGTCAAAATATTCTTACCTGTCATTCTGAGAGGTGAGACAGTAGCAAACAAGAATCAATCCTGCAAATGTGGAAATTCATGCAAAGAAATATTGACACTAACTACTGACGAAACACTGTTCACGTATCTGGTTCAATGGTCACAAAAGTTTCCCAATCATCTTCGTTATTTTATCAATATACTCAGCAAGTTACAGTCTTGAACTAAGAAAACCTATGCAAACAGTCATTGCCAACACATGTCAACAATTCACAACTCTAGAACTTTAACCATGTCCTTGTTTAAGGACAACAGCATATCAAAAGTAGCCAAATTAGCCCATGTACCGATAGCCAATACCCATAAAGGATAATTTCTCATGAAAAACAACATTTTTAATAGCGGAACAAGACATGCTTACTAGGCAGCTAACCCGGCATCCCCCACCCCCCGGCCCCCGAAAAAAAAAAAACGAAAATCATATCTCAAGTAGCCTGATCAGAATTGCTACAAACATCACTGAATGTGACACAAGAACTTTTTCAAGTTTAAGTGTAACCATATTGCAATTTTATTCATCGAAGGCTTTATTCCTTTCCATCGATGACAAAATGTTTGGACAAGATATTATTATGCATAAATGAACAAATAATCTCATCCTTCCATTGGCGAATCCAAACTAGTGGCTGCCCTAGAATATTCTTATCCAATATTCTAAGCAATGCAGTCACTTTCAAATGAATAGTTTCTCATCATTCCAACGCTATAATAAGTTAGCTTATCTAAACAAGTAAATTGTCTAAAGTGTTCTTCATCAGCTAATTTCTTATGATATCATTACAATTATACTTCCCAATAAAAGCTACTAGCTTTTACAACCTCCATAAAGCAAGGGGAAAGCTTGAAATTCCCTGCATTAACTAAAGAAACAGGGATGATTTCAGTAATCAAGCACAAATCAACACCACCCCGATTTCAATATGTTCAAAAACAACCGTAAATGATAAGTTGAACTTTTATTTCAATTTCTTCCGTAACCTTTGCTGCATTTTACCATTGAGTTTGTATTGTTTTATTTGTTACAATATAAGTTTGTTAAGTTTTTCGAATACGATTTCTCGCAATCATCCAATTTCCAGCAAAATTCTTCAGAGAAGTGCTACGTTTGCGTAGCTCCAAGCTCAGTTGAAACTCTAAGCTCTAATTTGGCAACATTGCTTGAAATATGATTTTAAGATCATATTTTCAAAAGATTATTTTGAGAAAATTGGACAGGATAATAAATTTTATAAACTTATCAGTCTTAATTTCACAAACAAAACGCTGCAGACTAAATAGTAAACTACACCAGCGTTTAATGAACTAAAAAATCAATGCACGCCGACCTTAGGCAAAATTCTAACATACTTGAACAAAATAAAATCGAACTCATTAGTTCGGAAGAAATGAGTGGAGGCGAATACGCCTACCTGGCTCATCAGAAGGCGGAGGAAGGTCAGCGTAGCGTTCGAGGTCGAGCTCAGATTCCAGTTGGGAATCGGAGGGAGGAGATGAACTTGATTTCTTGCGATGTTTCCGGAATAAATCGGCGGAGTTCGAGAGGAGGTGGCGAACGTCGTAGCGATCGATGGAGAGGGAATTCCATTCGACAAGTGCCTCCTTCGAGTTCACAAAAGCGGCGGTGGCGTCGTCATCGAAGAGCAGCGCATGGCGACCAACGACTTCCAGCTCCATCGATAAAGCAGCAGATGGGTAGAGGCAGTTGCAGAGAAGGTTGAGAATCGAGTTTTCGGAGACAGACGAAATTGCAGAAACCCTAAAGAGATGGAGCCAACATTGCGCCGTGTCCCGCTGTCATCTTCCTTATCCCTGGTTTAATTGAATTTCTTTGTTTTCTGATTTCCTTTTTCTGTTTATTTTAGTAATTTTAAAATATATAATACCCATCTCAAAAATTATTTATCATCTATATCATCACACATTAGGGGATCATATTTCTCTCAATAAATCATCTATGTTATTAAATTCAAAAACAATTTA
>JAODPA010094376.1:0-22772 GCA_025585075.1 Nepenthes mirabilis | reverse complement strand
TGATTCCGAGGCCCATTTTTACTATACAAATAAGGTGATGCTCACATTATTATATCCTAAGAATGCAAAAATATCATCTTCAACGACATAGCATTCTGCATAAAGCTCGAACCAATCATTAAAGAAAACAATGATCATAACTATATATTCATACAATAAAATTAAAATATTCACAAAAATTACGATTAAGAAAACCAACTATATATTGATGATCCATCTATGAAGGTTAGTTCCATCCAATTCAATACCCTAAAACTCATCTAAAAACCTCGCTCATATCTCTTAGGACCCAAAAATGTGCACCAAACATTTATATATATCAAAATTTTACTCTGTATAATTGCTTGGTACACTATTTAATCCAACTATTTGTGGTACTGTCGGCAGCTACTAATCACTAGCAGTTTCTATAGAGTTTTATTAGGTCCTCCTTTCACATTTTCTAGGATTTCTCATAACAATTTAGATGACTATGACTATAACATGACTATGACTATAACAGTATGTTAAAATATGTGTTACTCATTCTGGTCATCTAAATTGTCACGATGAAATCCTTATCAGATATGGAAGAAGACTATAAATTCTATGAGCAGTGCATGGAGGAAACGGAGAGCGGGTAGCTGAAAGTGTTGGCATATTGGAAAGAGATGGATGCGCCGCTCTCGAGGGGCCTGCCATTGTTGACGAGGCAATCGTTGAAGTGAAGGCGGCGAAAGATGCGGGGGTTGATGAGGCGAGCGGAGCTGAACCAGCCGCAGCGGAGGTGGATGTGGAGGATGTTGCACCCCGTGACACAGGCGTTGTTGATTTCGACGGTGTAGGTGGGAATGCCGGAAGGAAGAGGAGATGTTGGGCCTTGCGTCACCACTAGATCGCCATCCGAGCATCTTTTGGTGTCTCCCCAAATTCGTGTTGGCTCTACTAATTGCTTTGCTACACAGACCCCAAGATGAAAAATCAGTAACGAGAGCTATTTCAGTTTAGTCAGGCAATAAGCGGCAATAACATTGAAAGAAGTCAGTAAAATCTGTAAACTTTCTTTTTCCTTTTTCAGTAGCTGTTGTTACATGGTTGGAAAAAGTAAAACAAGTGCCAGTTCACACAGTTTTAACAAAGGTCATACGACTGTAATTTTATTGTGTCCATTTTTTAATTTATCTTAAAGGCATGGACTACACATGTTTGAACACAGAGCACTACTAGAAAATGTTTAACACTGCCATGCAGAAGGGTTGGTAAAAAATGAGCAATCAAGAAGTCAAAAAACGTTTTAAGAAAAGGTTTTAAGGGGTGCTACAAAATGATGACTTTTCTTAAAACCTTATTTGCTCATTAGAAATATAAGATGACAAATGAAACCTAGTTTGATTGTATCTTTTGCTAACCCAAAATTATAATAAATTCAGGGTTATCTGGTACGAAAAACTTTTCTTTGAGTAAATAATTACTTTGAATCACTAGTGTAAAATCATGTTCCATTATATTATGTTTGCTCTTCCAAAACAGGCAAGAAATCTCCATTTATGTACAACATGGCATAAGAAAAACATGTCTAATTAATTTAATATGATTTGTTGGAAGTTAAGTTGAAGAACAAGAACAGCCAAAACTAACTTCCAAACGCCATATGCGCATGTGCGTCATAAACTGACACGTGACAAACCTATTTTGAATAGTTTTATGTTCATATGGATTCTAAATAGTAATGTCTATTTGCTTCATTCATGAATAGACAAGCATATGCCAATCACTCTGGTCAAATGATCACATTGATTCGAACAATCACAATTGTTTAAATATTCTCCTTTTATTTTGAAAATATCCAACAAGAAGTATATAAACCATATGCCATTAGTTTCAGACAGATGTGCCCAAGTGATTTTTCTCACACGCCCCAATAATCATACTCCCCCAAATTAAGACATCAATCGTACACGCGAAAAAGGGGGGTAGTTCTAAGCATGTGGGGGCATGTCCACTTTGTACATATGCCGTAGAGTCCAAATAAACTAGACATCATCTTTTTATTAAGAGTATAAGTATTAATGAGGAATGTAGCACAGACAAGACAAAAAAAATGCATAAAAAAATTTGAAGTACCAAAGAGAAATTTAAGGAAAGCGACATGCAAACAGTGTCTAAAGGAGAAGAAATTTTGCAGAGGGTGGTACCACACCCATGCAGTCATAAAGAGTGAGGTCCAAAGTTTTGCAGACAAAATTAACTTTTGGAACGTAAAAAGGAATTGAAAAGAGAAGGATGGGAAAAAAGAAGATTAAAGAGGCTAGAAAGCAGGCCTCATGCTCCCTTATCAATATGCACTTTTAGGTAGCTTTAGGCATTTGAACTACGGGGTATATGGACCATAATGGTAGAGAAGTGATCGCTGCTGGGTCATTTTCAGAGTCTGAACACTTCATGAATTGAGATAAATTAATTGGTAGGATATATCAAGATCGAAGTATGAGTGTTAAAGAAAAAATTACTTTAGATGTGCTTTAATCAACCCAAGTACTCTGAAATTATATTTGGAGAGTTTTGTGACTGAACAAATATCATGTTCTGATGAATTGAGATTTTCAGTGTATACTTTCACATCTTTTCTTTAAGGAAAACATTTTATTTTTCCAAAGAGGATGCTACAAAGAGATCAAATATATTCAGCGTTTCCAACCCTTTTCCTTTTTGTCATTGCTTTAAAATTTTGTACTAAAAACAAAACCTATACCCATGGCAAAAAACCAGCTAGCCAGCTCGAGAGATGCATGTATGCTAACATGCACCAGATGGCTGAATACCCGCCATGAGCTTTTCTCCTTGGAGCTCCCTCCTCTAAAAGACGACAAACGATCCCTTCTCTAATGTGATGACAAAAAAGGCAAATAAACAATTCGTACGCATCTGATCAACTGCTCAACGTGCAAATGCAACGCCCGTTTAGCAGGGCAAAAACGACGAAAACAACCAACACCATAACATTCTCA
Source organism: Nepenthes mirabilis (assembly GCA_025585075.1). Lineage (NCBI taxonomy): Eukaryota > Viridiplantae > Streptophyta > Magnoliopsida > Caryophyllales > Nepenthaceae > Nepenthes > Nepenthes mirabilis. The sequence continues at coordinate 19,785 of JAODPA010094376.1, read as the reverse complement.
GAGAGAGAGAGAGAGAGAGAGAGAGAGAGATTTACGTCGACGAAGAAGCTTTCGATGAGGAGCAATAACGACGTCGTCAATTCCAAGAGAAATCAGTTTATTGAAATGCTTCAGTCCACCTCCGTATCGCATAACTATCGATTAAAACGATCGAAGAGGTTTGACATCAGCAGTTAAATTTAGAAGGGATTAAATCAAATCAAACAAACAGAAAGTTGTTGAATAATACTAAAAAAAAATAAACGCTCGTATGAACAAACTGTTTAGGCCCATTACGTTGTGAAAAGAGGGGCAGTGTGCAAACGAAAAGCAATCATAACATTGATTAACTTCTCCATTATGATAAGAATTATTGAAGTTGAAGAATCCAGAATTTATGAGAGTGAGGGACAGCTGTAGCTTACCAGCAGCGACTAATAGTATGAGCGAAATCACCGCCGCAGACACAGCGATTCGCCGCCCTGGATAACTACTCATGGCTGAGAGAAAAGAAATCGAACGCCGAAACTACGAAATGCTGAAAGAAAGAGAACCATTCCAAACTTTTAGCCGCTAAAACAGGAACACAACAAATCAGCCAAACAAAGTCCTCGAAATCATTGAGTCAACTCGGAACGAATTGACTCGGAGAACTGTGCTCTCTGATTATCGATACACAGGGAGAGAGATCAACGAAGGACAGCGGTGTGCAATGAGTGGAAATCCGAGTTAAATACGAACCTGAGCTCGGAAGCTTTAATGGAGGCTAAGCGGCGTGGACAGCAAAGAGAGAGAAAACGACGGACAGCATGAGGCCTCGAATACTGAAGCAAAAGAAGCGAAGACCAAGGAAGTATTTCACATCAACATTGATCAATTAAACACATAGAGTATCTGTAAAGTAACTTTAGCATCAAACGAGAAATAAAACAAAAACTGGCAAAAGATTTGACTTCGGAAAACCTTCTTAACTACGCCTCACGAGCGCTAAAGTGATGGAAAGCTAATAATGAAAGAATGAATCGAAATCTCGTCAAAGTATAGAAAATCTCGAAATCGACGGCAAATTTTTGGACATAAATGAGAAGCTTCGGCCACGAAGCATGAAAGCGGTAGCACCAAACTGCACTTCCAGTTCTAGAAAGGGCAGCTAATCAAAACATGCAGTAAATCAAAAGAAGCTGCTGCTGCTGCGACAGAAAAGGAGAAGCGTCTCGAAAAGAAGAACAGTCTCGAAACCCTAGACGAATTTAAAATGGTTTTGCTTTCTACCTGTACTCATACTCAATGACCCGTATTAAAACAAGAAGAAACGAAGGCATTTTCGGAAAACTCTGCAAAATTTGCTTCAAAAGCACAAGCACTAGAAGCGGAAGGGAAGGAGAGAGGGGTTTGGAATTAAGAAGAAGGGAAATGAACAGACGACAAAAATGCTGTTGTTGCCGTACTATCCATATTGCGTTGCAGTTGCAAGCACCACGCATATACAAGCGAGACAAACATGGCAGAGAATATCGTCTCATTGCTGGTAAGAGAGAGGAGAGAGAAAGTTCGAGCAGAGAAAAAGTTGGATTCTGAAAATCAAAGGAGTAAATGCAACAGAGAGAGAGAGAGAGAGAGAGAGAGAGAGAGCGAGCGCACAAACTTATTGAGTGGTGATCGCACGAACGGGAGGAATGACGACGATGATGATCGATGAGTTGATGAGCGGAAGTTTGAATGTTTATGCCTTCCTGATGGGCATTGTATTTCTCCCATTTCACATCTCTCATTTTATTATACGATTTTGTAAGTCAAAATCGAGTAATTATGGGCACGTGGCGAGTAGAAACGTTTAAATAAACCCTGTGATCTCTTAATAATAATTAATGATACTTTTATTTCTCTACCCCCCCCCCTCTCTCTCTCTCTCTTAATTTTAACCTTTTGGAGTTTTATTTTAATAATAATACTAATAATTTTGATAGACTATGGATCAATCCAAAATCCAGCTCACAGGAATAACAGTGGTCCAGTGGATGCTTTCTCAAGGCTTAGGTCCAAGAGGCACCCCAGTGGCCCGATCATACCACCAATAGGAGAGAAGTCCAAAGGACGGCAGCCTATTATATAAAATATTGAGTCAAAGGCCCCAACAACGGTACAGTTGACCTAAACAGGTCAACTCAAAATTGTTCAACAGAGAGCAAACAATTAGGATTGTGCAGAAATGCACCTGTGGTTGCCCTTCCTGCGTGACCACCAACAAACCCGATAGTGCGACACAAGCCAGTAAAGAGGGCTTGCCATGATGCCATTTTGAATGCTACCCATGATCGCGCATCACCCCACGGTGACAGTTATGGTTCAACGAATTTCTCCGGAAGGTAATTACTATACAATATCCTCTTGGATTGTCCTAAAAAAAGGAAAGAATATCTTTGAACAACCACAATTACCATATAAGCCTCTCGCATAATCGCTAAAGTAGTACAGCAGATCTATTAGGGTAGTCAACATCAACTGTGAGGCCTAAGTAATGTCTCGGCTCCAATTCTATAAATATCTCTTTACCCCAGTGGGAAGAAAAATCGGATAAGTTTTACTCTCGAATACCTCTAAAAGATCAAAGAACTCTATCTCTCAAGCCACTCAGCCTGCGAATGCACACCATTTCTTTCTCAAGCCGCTCCCTTGCTGAGTGCATCCCTTAAAATCTAACCCTTCAATCTACACTCAATCCCCCCACTTTTGTACATCCACACATTTTTTTACATCCTCAATCTTTTTCTTCCTCACAAAAAAAAATTTCTAACTTGAACGTCAAAAAATATACTAAAGAGTAAATCTCACCGTCCTCTTATCTCTTATTCATTTATTGTAGTATACAGGATCCAAACTATCAGGAATGAAAACCCAACCTGTTTCAACTCAACCTATTAGAAAAAATCAAACGACTCCCTAATTCGTATAGCAATTTAAATCTATAGATACATTAAATGCTTAATTCAATAAAATACATTATAAATATAAAATACTATTCACGGATGTTCTTCACAAATATTATTTCTTCATCATTACATTATTCTTATTCTTTCCCTTCCAATACATGCTATACAAAGCATTATGCCTTTATTATAAACCACACCAAATCTTTGCATACACAACAATTCACAAATAACACACAAATATTCTTCTTTTTTATGATTCTATTGTTATCACCACTTAAAAGACTATAAATCAAATGAAATTAGACACACAGTAACAGAAACCGATCGATCAGTCCGGTCTTCCTTGCATTAAACATCCATCAGTTTCTCAAAAGTCTTCATGGAAGATGCAGGCAAACCCAGATGCACAATCATGCTCTTTCTATCCTTCCCATGAGGCAAGAACAGAGCCACTTCCCTCTCAGGCAAACCCACTGGCCCACAATAAACAGCCTCTCCCCAACCAAAATCCATTGCATGAAAAGACAGTCTAGACCAGGTAGTTATGACTACGGTGGCACTCAAGGAAGGCCTAGCCCTTGTCACCTCGAAATAATCGATAACCGATCTCATATACTTATCTGTTACCTTACTGATTGCATCCTGAACTAGTTTCACTGCGTGTTGAAACTCATTGTCCATTAGTGTCCCAGCGTCGGATAATGCAGCCGTCAGCAATATCCCGTTGCCAAAGAATCCCTTTGGCAATGACGGGACGAATCTGCGCCGTCCGTCAACCGCAAAGAGGAGCTTGGTATGTTGATCGGGTCTCATCCTTAGGGCCATGGTCCGGGCACGCCATACAAGTCCTGCCAATGCTTCGAATGTTGAGCACTTCGTGAGCATTGCTCGATCCTCCAAGGCAGCCTCTTTGAGGAGGGATAGCTTTCTGGGGTTGAAGCAGAAGGATTTGTACTGAATCTCTTCATGGGCATAGAGCTGGCGGAGGTTTGATGCGTCGTCGATGTCGAGGAATTCTTCATGGGGGAACTCGATCATGGGTGGGGTTCGGGCCTCGAGTAGGGTTCTATCGAGGAACGGAGGGGTTGTTAAAGGCAAGCCTCTGGCAGTTTCACCCCATGAGTTGACAAATTCTGCTGCTGAAAGCCCATCAGCCATGCAGTGGTTCATGCTCATGCCAATGCAGAATCCTCCACAATTGAACTTGGTTACCTAAAAGAGAGCAATTTTGTTGTAAAATATTTTTTTAAGAAAAAGGGCCCATCCTTTTGATCTATATATGGAAAGATGATTATAAAAAATTTATATATAAATTGTATTAGTATTATTTCTTAGTTCTCATTTCATTAACCCCATATAGTTGAACTAGAAAATACTGGCATGGAAAAGAGTATGCTAATGGCGAAACTTCTAAACTTACAAATATCATTTTTTATCTTATTTTTTTTTTATTATGACTATACTCATCCGTCTTAGTATTATTATTTGTACAACGCTATCTTTTTCTACATGTTATTAGAAATGTCCAGTAGCTGTTTTATAAAACTTTTCTTTTAATTTATATGTAAATTTCGATCATAAAGCATACTCAAAAAATTCTCCATTTTAACCAAATTATATTCATCTGATTTGTCTTGCAATCCTTAATCTATCCATTTTCTTCAATTAAGCTGAAAAAAAAAGGTAAAAGGACATGAACAAATACATACCTGAGCAGTCATGAGAGGAACTTCAAGAATGCTAGAGCCGGGAACATCAAAAACCAACTGCTTCACAAGGTCGACATTCTCAATCTCTCCAATTATCTCTTCCATACTACAATTTGCATCTGCCTCCACGAACCTGACTCCTTCCCCTGTGCACTCCACCACCAGCTTTCCCACTGGACTCACCGCCAGCCGCCCAGCTAGTGGGTAGTAGCGAACAAGCACCTTTGATAGAGAGTCTCTGATGATCTCTGTAGCTTCATCATTTCCTCTTTTCTCTTGCTCATCAGACCTGTAGAAGTAAAGGGTGCGCATGATTACTGCTATGTTTTGGTCGAAGTTGTTGAGGAAGTATAAACCCTTGCTTGTTTCCTCCGCTGGCTTAACCCTTGTGGGTTCTCCTCTCTTTACTTGAACTCGAGAGTTATCATTTGCTGCACCCTCCATTCTTCCGAGATCAGGCCTCAACCTGTCCATGAAGATTATAGCATGCATGAAAAATAATTAAATGGGAAACAGAATAAAGACTATGGCGGTTTAGTAGATGTGTTTTGTTTAGCTTTATTGTGGAGTAGTCTAGAAATAGTGACAATTGATCTACGATATTTGCCCAAATTACAGATATGCAGTGCACAAAGCTTACACAATTCATGGTTTCAACAAAGGGTCTGATCCACACAGTATATTAAGGAAGAAGTCAGTTACATGATGTGAACCCTTGACCACCAAATCATATGGCAGCAACTTTAACATTGCGCCAAGACTTTCTTCTCATCTTTTGAGGACATGCTTAATATAAATTGTCTTGCTTCTCCATATAACCAAATTATATGCTAAGGTCTATCAGTGATTTCAACAAATCTGCTCAAATTTTGTTTAGTTATGCATATTGAGAGAAAAATAATGCTAGATAGATCACTAGTTTTGCCTAGTTTCATACTCTCTCCCTAGAAAAGCAATATGCCAAGTTTACTCACCTTCAGATGAGTTCAGCTAAATGCAAATAGAAAGATATGCAGAAAGAATAAAATAATTTGGAATCCACAGGAAAGGGGGTTCATCGTTATTTACTTCTCTAAATGCCTTTACGCATAGTAATCTTTGTACCTGCATTATTTTCTCTTGTTAAATGGGACATTAAAATACTAAGAGACAGAGAGTAAATCTGCAAATTGAATACTGGAGCTTAATTTGGATCATATACTACAACATGAGAACTATCAAAGAAGAAGAACAAAAAGGAAATCATAGAATAACATGCAAAAAATAGAGAGAAGCAAAACCTCTTCTTATACCTTACAAGTATTTTGAAAAGACAAATTTTGTTCACCAGGAAATGTGAGAATACTGTGTTTTCTTCAGCAATGGATGGGAGAAGATATATATAGAAGGAAAAAACAGCTAAAAAATAAGTCAAATGGTCACACAAATTATCTATTGGAAGGCACCGACGATCCCTTCATCAGTCAAGCAAATTGAATTTCAGAGAGCAGGAGTTCAGACTTGCTTCTTAAAGTCAAAAAGAATTGATCAAATAAGAAAATCCACTTTGTTGACTTCATCGTCATTTTTTTCTGCAACTTTAGATCTTCTCTGAGCAGCTACTTTGTCAAGCTTAATAAGTAACAGAAAACCCACGGAAGAGGTTAACTAAAAATAAATAAATGTTGGTGTTCAACTCAAAGTTAGCAAGATCTTTTTCCCAATGCAGAATTTGTAGGTCACAAAAATCATAGTTTAACCATTGAAGAAGAAATAAGCCTTTGATTGCCTAGGGGGCATCTTGCTTCCACAATTGTCTAAGAGTGAGGTCAGCTCTTCTGACAAGAGCACCAATTTGTGTTGATATGCCATTTTTGTGTCGTGTTGTGACATGAATATAATAGCTAATACGCCGGCATGAACACAACAAATTAATAATTGTGTCAAAAAATCGAGCAAGAACAAGACCTACAAAATAAAATGAATAATATGACAGGACACGCTTATTGTATGAAACAGAGGGACCCACTTATAATACGTGACTCGCTACACTTTCATTAAAGAAAAAATTGATGGATAAATAGATTTTAACTATGTTAACTTATAATTGTGTCAACCCGGAATTTTTATTAATAATATTATATCATGTTATTTTTAGGTTAACAAGTCAACAAGAAATACAACATGAACCCATTTAAAACAAACCTGAACCATATTTCGTGTTGTGCCTGTATCATATTCTAGATTGGCATCAGACTATACTACAATTTTTTGCCTGGACTGCTGCTTTTCTTCTTTTCTTCAGGAGTAAGGGGAAGGGGATTTTTAAGGGGGGAAAAAGGCTAATACACAGACCAGACCTTAAAAAGAGAGTACCATATTTGCAAGCATCAAGCCCTTTGGTCTTTTCCCCAATTGCAAGCAAATACCTACTCCTCAACTCAGAACCATGAATTTAGACAACAAATTTAGTCAAAAAGAAATTTTGCACAGTAATTGACAATTAAGGCCCTATTCTGGACCCAGATAAATTAAGGAAACGGAAAATATGAAGAAAAATATGATCAAACATAACCAAGTCAAAAAGAGATTTAATGCACACATTAATTTTCCTCTATTTTTCCGTAAGAAAACTAAAAAAAAATTCACAGAATTATCAAAGAAGTAAAATGTTTGGTTATACTTATTTTCATTGTATCATATCAAGCAACTATTTACAGTAGCTAAAAACTTCATATATCACGAAAACTTTTCATTAAAAATTTTATACTATCATAACAACAGTCATATAATGACATCCAAATGGGACTAAAGTCGAACCTCATGCAGGAAAGCCAACCGAGCCAAGCTGCACCTAAATAACTTGGATTGTTCTGCTGTGTCTCCATGGTCTATGACCATCGTTTTCAATCCATGGCTATCAATCCACAAAGGCACCATTTCTATCGGCAAAAAATTGCCTTCGCAAGCAAGGAAACCCATTTCTAAATAAGAGATCCATTTAAACACATAACATAAAAACAGAAGCAATCACTACCTGAGTTTTTCAAGCACTCGGAATAAGTCAAAAGGGGTTACTTCAGAATCAGGCTAATGATTGTTTTTCAAGCACTTGGAATAAGTCAAAAGGGGTTACTTCAGAATCAGGCTAATGATTTGGCCCATTTCACTTGCAAAATTCAGCAAAACCCAGATTGAGACATGAAACCCCAAACTAAAATATGCGCTAAAACCCTGAAATTATTACTTCATACTTCCACGCTTTAACAATATAATGCAAGATGAAACAGAAAATATTTGTGTGAATACACTGAACTTCTAAAAAGAAACAATTGTAACAACCGTTACCACTTATTTTAATTTGAGATTATTGGTTTATTTTGGATATATTGAAAATATTTACACAATGTAAATTTGAAGAAAAATTTGGAAAATGAAGCACGTTTAGCGTTTGAAACACGCATAATGCGCGCTCCTACAAAACTTTGGCAGATTAATTCCGCCCATTGAGCACCTCTAAAACGTTCAAGTGTGATATTGGAAGATTGCTCGCGCCTGAGGCAGCGCTCATGCGCAATTGAGGTTTGCTGCGATGCCTGATATGAGCTTGACCAGTATTCGTGTGCCGATTCACCTATATAAAGACCTATACACTGCTTTAAATGCTTGGGAAAGGAAGATGAAGGAGAGAGAGAAATGGAAAGGAGAAAGAGGAAGAGAATAAGATAAATTTTGAAAGATCTTTTGGCTAGATCTGTCAAATTAGAAATTAAAGGCAAGTATCTTTAAGCCCCATCTTTAGTCTATTTCCATTTTCTTTTAGTTTTACTTACATTTTGTGGTTTTATTGTACATGTATGTTACTTCTACTTATCCCATTTTAAATATACGTGCATACATATAGTTTTACCAGATATGCTGAAATTTGGTTTCAATTTTGCCAATATTTGAGGAATTTGCTTGCTTTGTAAAATGCGTAAATATTTTGAGATGTTATACTTAATGTATAAAAATATTTGCAAAGAAAAAGTAACAAAAACTTGTAAATGGGCCATGCATATGGTATTCCATCCATGTGCTTCGAATTGGGCTCCATTTTGTATTTGTTTTGATATTTATACTTTTTCACATGGTAAAAAGTTTTACATTTATACTTCACTAAAATAGAAATTTTGTACTTTTTAGTCAGAGATGAAAAGTTTTGGACATTTATTATAGAGTCCTTTCGGTTTGATATTTTAATGAGAACAATCGTAAGGAATTAAACGAAACTAACATATTCAGACATCCTAATATATGTATACAGATTTTAGGATTGTACCAATCATATATCGGTGACAAAAGAAAGTGACATTTGACCCCATCTATAGAGAAGAATATATAGACGGCTTGTCTATGGATCTAAATAGTAGTGATTTGGCTTAAAATTACCGGAAGTATGTGTAATTCTTTCTCAAAATCAGTCTTTTGTTCTTTCGTTCTCCAATTTGAGCACGTGTTGGATTTTCGATATTTTTACTTGCATTTGATTTGATACTCAAGACATTTGATCATAAGATTTGCAGGCTTTGACTACCATTCGGATTTGTGTCATCGGACTTTGGATTGGTATTATACATTTAAATTTTTTTTTTATGTTTGCATTTGGATTATGGACTTTGCATACGAGACCACATTTAAATATTCGATAATTTGTTATATCGTCATGCTCAGTCCATTGGTTTACATGGAAAATTTGTACATGTTTTACAGATTTTGTCCCCTTGCTCTGATTATGGACATACTCATGATTTCATTGTTTCTGGCCCCTTCCAAATTAGAGGGATATAGATATTTTACAGGGAGCTCGGACAAGGATGCTAACAAATATTTTATTTATGTTTCGCGATTATTAGTTTGGTAGTTGGATTGTACTTATATTGGATGTATTTTGGTGATGTAAGAATAATGGATAGATTGATGTTAGTATACTATATTGTCACGAAGGCAGAGTTTGAATTATTTTGATTTTTGAATTGTGGCATTTTTTATTTATGTTGGGTCGGTAGCGTGGATTTGTGTTATTTGAATTGTCATTTTTTTCTTCCGGACATTGTGAGAAACTTACAACCAATTTTGATGTCCGGACGAATAGTTCGGGGTAATCCTGTAATAGTTGGCATTATTTATTATGATTGATGATGCTATTTTAGCATTTTGTCTAGTCCGACCCGAATTTGGGTATCGCATTTGGATATATTTTGGTTATGGATTTATTTTGTGGTCTTAATTACTGTCAATTATTATTATTACCTACTTTTGTCTGAGTTTGTAACAATGAATGGTATTAGAGAAAGAGTCGTAAGGAAAAATGTTTTGGTTTGATTTCGAGGAACTAATTATTAGGGTATTTTTGTATGATAGGTATCGATATGACAAGAAACGAAGCATCTGGGTGTGGAGGATCAGGTTCAAGTCGTAAAGATGGTTACCTAGCAATGATATGTCGTATGAGTGATATAATGGACTGAATGATCCTACAGCAAAATGAAGATTTGGCCGCAAAGAGAAGGATGACTGAGCAAGGGAGGCAAATGATATTGTGGAAAAATAAGGATACAAATATGATTCTCTAATTCCATGTTTGGTTGGAGGAATAAGGTGGGAATAAGGTGGAAATAGAATTTCTATTCCCAGGGAATAGATATTCCCATATGAAATGTCAGAATAACTATTNTTCTCTAAATCCAAGGTAATTAAAATATTATGATTTATTACTTTTGTATTATCTAGTTATAGTGTTGTACATTTATTAAATAAAATTATATTTAAATATAATAATTTATTTTTGGTTATTAAATTTGTAAGGTACTATTGCGATCAATGGCTTAGTGAATGGCCAAATAGAGTTCCTCCACACAAAGACTTAGAAATTTCTCAAGGAATGATGAAGTGTATGAAAATACAATTTCCTAATCCGGAAGATCGAGCTAAGGCCAATATGAAATTTGCTAATTTTTCGTCAATGGCAAATCAATTTGCGGATATTGATTCTATTAGTGATCATTATAGTATGGATCCAAAAAGTTGGCGAGTTATTTATAGTCCAGGTGCACCTTTATTTAAATCTTTAGTTTTAAAGCTACTTGTGCAACCATCTTCATCATCATGTTGTAAGATAAATTGAAGTACTTACTCCTTTATCCATTTATTGAGAATGAATAAAATGACTACAAAACGTGCTGAAAATTTGGTTTTCATTCATAGCAATCTTCGCTGACTTTCAAAGAGAAGTCCACAATACTCACAAGGGGAGAGTAAGATGTGGGATATTTGTGGAGATGCATTTGATTCACTTGATGATATTGGAGAGTTAGAAATTGTACAGTTCTCATTGGATGAGCCAAAGTTAGAGTGTATTATTTTTACTGATGATGGTGATGAAAATGAAAATAATGAAGAAAATGTAATCATAGAATTTTGAAAATAATATACTTTTTATAATTGAGTGTCATTGATATTTTATGTTTGTTCTTTTTGAAAGTGGTATCAATATTATTGTCCTTATTGTCCTTATATGAATACATAATCCTTTTCTTTCTACGATTTTTTTTTTTGTATAAGATTTGAAAAATATGTATTTTTATTTCACATTTATTATGAAATAGAAGCATTCATCAATTAAAAAAATATAAATCATTATTTTAGTCTACGTATCCCTAACGTGTCATATCCTTGATTTATAAAAAATAGCGTATCGGTGTCGTGACGTGTCGTGTCAGTGTCTCTGTCCGTGTCCGTGTCCGTGTCCGTGTCCGTGTCCGTGTCCGTGCTTCTTAGATGAGGACCAAAACCAATTCCAACCCAAACTAGATACACGTTAGCATCCTATGCTTCTTTATGCCCCCAAAACAGCAATATCCATACGCACAGCACCAGGGTGGAGAAATAGTGGAGGCCACTGGTATAATGAAAGAGGTCATATGCGTGTGAAAGAGAATGCTACTTACCAAAAAAAAAAAAAAAAAGTGTGAAAGAGAATGCAAGATGTTAGATAAAAAGATCAAGTTCAATAAAAGAGCACAGGCACGGCCAAAATAGTGATCGGACCAGTCTCACAGTAACCAAATTGAAACACAATGCTGCCTACTGAATTGTTTATGCTCTACACTAACGAAGAATGTGAACATTTGAACAGTTAAATGCACTTCTATCATCCATTATTGATATGCCAAAAAAATATCCAAACTTGCTAGGAGGTTGGTTTCTTTTGTACATATATTGAATGGATGTACAATATACAGCCATAGATCCCCAGTAAAGAGAGAGTGAGGGAGAGAAAGATGATGTGTCTTACCAAGTTGCTGCAGTATATCAGATAAAGTTGCCTGCAGAATTAAAGCCACTGGAAATCTGAGAATGGCCCATGGAATATACAGGAGTAACACATATCTCGTAAAACTGGACAGTTTGGATCACTTACAGTATTGAAGTCCACTTCTTTCAAAATATTTAAACTACTGCATGCAACTCTTCTTTGCTGGGCTGTGCCTTGGCCTTTTTGGTTGTTTTTCCTTTTCATAAAACCAGAAACATATAATAACAATTTTTTTTATGTGGAAATGATATCATACAAGAACAATTAGAGATCATAGTATACGTCAAACTCAATTGTAATCTATTGCCCAGTATGTGATTACAGAAAAGGGTGACAAGTAAACATATCACTACAATGACCTCCCAACATAATTATCACCATCAGAAGCAGAATTAAATAGAAAGATCAGCAATCCTATAAGACCAGAACTAAACAACAACTCAACACGCCTGATGCACACACAAGAAAATAACCATAGATCTAGTAATCCAAGAACAAACAATTTAAAATCTCTGCAAACTAAACACAAACTTTTACTGTCTCCAAAAAAGTAACAAACTTAACTGACCACTAACACATGCATGACAATCAATCCTTAAAAAACTAAACAGCCGCTCACCTTGATCCTTGGTTGGCTTTGCTGGTTTTCTGCCTGACTGCTTCTTGTTTATTTCGTTTTTCATCCCTTCATGTGCACTTATCCTTTTCGATATCCTTTTCAACCTTTTGCCTCTTATTTGAGGATCCCCTTGCTTGAGAATGTTTGGCAGAACATCTGGGGTCATCTTTTCTAGATGTAACAGTTGGATGGTTCGTAGATTTCACTTTGTTTTCCTTTGACTTCCCAGGGCTCTTTTTCTTTCTATTTGCAGATTTTTCACACTTTCAGCTCCAGAAATCCCTTTGGACAAACCCTTCAGATTTGTCATTTGTTCTTTGGATTCATCTTCCTCTTCCTCAGAATTGATCTCCTCCTGTTTATTATATTCTTTAGGTTCCTTTTCATTGTCATTTTCTTCAGCAGAATCATCTTTGCAGTCTGAATGAACATCCTTGTCATCAGTTTCATTTTCTTTCTCAACCTTGGATATCCGTTTTCATTTTTCACTGACCTGAGTTTTCTGCTTGCATTAGAAGCACGAAGAATAGAAAAGGTACTGAACTCACATATCACGAAGAGTAATTTCCTGAGAAAATAAAGCTTGCTTTTATAGTAAGAGCAGTGTGCAAATGAAATTCAGTACATCATGTTCCAATTATCCTGTATAATAGAATTTGAAAATGTGAAGGTGGAGTGCAAAAACTAAGCCAGAACATCCATCTTAGTCTCATTAATGTCATCAAATGATTCCAATAATACATCCCAATGAAGATGACAGCATACCGAGGAAGGCCATGCAAGATACCTCAGTGAAAAAGTACCTAAATCTAACAATCTATGGCAAGTAAAACAATTCCTGCAGCACATTAGTTTCGACCATGGCAACGTCATGGAGAGTCCCAGCAATGCAAGTGTAAGAAGATGAAGCTAACAAACAAAGAAGTTATATCACAAATTTTAGCAAAAGAATCCACACTCAAATTTTGGGCATATAATGCCTGCTCACTAAACATACTCTCCCCCCAAAAAAATCCTTTCCACTTTGTTTCTTTGAGGGCAGCTATGAAAAAATAATCGAAATTGTTACTGTTTCTGAGAGCATATTGGCACAGCACATTCAGTCCATTTACTTGAAAGGGTCTGATTTTTGAACATGCACAAGTTACAGAGTGTCTTGGTCTAGGAAAAAACAACTACAATTGGGAATAATAACACTATATTTTGGGAATAGGAATGTAAGTAGCAGGAATTATATAACACTGAATTTCAAGAAACAGATATGATGAAGAAGAAAATATCAACAAATGACTGTAAATGCATATTGCATGATCAAATTTGCCCTTTGAACCTGCTCTGCAGGCAGAGATTGCAGTACAGAATTTTTTTGGGAAGAAATTGATAAAAATTCAGAACCATGGCTTATATAATGTGTTTGGATAAAAAGCTACAGAGGGGGGGGGGGGCATGAGAACAACGCGAAAATCGTTCCTCTACATGAACAAGCTACAAAGAGGTGCTCAGCAGTATAAATAATGATGAAGAGCAAGTACAACATATTTATATTTAATTCAGACAAATCTACCCATAAATGTGTCAATACACTTCAAGCAGCTTCTAGTTTTGGTCTCTGATTTCATGTATCTGCAAATATTTCAGCTTTTTGTGAATCTTGGTGTGTGGGGGTTTTGTTCTTATTTTCCTTGGTGTATTTTTTTTGCTCTTCTTCGATTATAAAATTCTCACTAAGCATCCCAGGCCACCAAAAGGGGGAAAAAAACATAGAGCCAACTTTTTTTCTCAAACAGTAAGGTAGGAAAATATAATTTAAAAATTATCAAGATGGAAACAAAGAAATGGACCAGATACAAAGAGTAGATCATACATCAGGAAAAAACAGAGACAACGGAATCAGAACAGTAATGATTCTAGAAAATCTAACATCACATCATGTCTCCCAAGGAAGGAGAGAACATTATCAGGGCAGTAACATAAAACATTTAAAGCACAATTATGTGTCATGATTCTAACATATAGTTGGAAAAGCTTCCTTCAGGATTTATCCAGACAACAAAGGATCCCTCAAAAACATGTCAATGTGCGTACATGCAAGGATAAACCCAAATGGAAGAAAGAGATGAGATTCATGCAACAAGAAATGATTAGGCAACTAGAAGACGGAATGGATAGTATCTAGTGAAATGCAGAGGGAAAACAAGAGAGTAAATCAGAACTTGCAGAAGACATTGGCAAGAGTAGCACTGGCAAGGTCTCACGTACCAACCACAGCCATCTTTCATGATGTCAATACATCAAACTTTTGAGGATGTCACCAATTCCCCCTCAACTTCTCTATATATTTTTTATATTGACAATTTGTCATAGCCAAGGTTGTCAGATCATCCTCTTGGAGTTGGCATAGACTCTTATGATTTAGGCTAGTAGGTGGCATGGTAACTTAGCTTTTCTGTCATTCAAACAAGCTCCTCCACATACACTTCGATGATGATGAAGCAAGACAAGTGCACCCTGAAGGAAATCAAGTTATCTAATTTTCGTGTCCTCTGTCTTGTCATGATTGCTTGGCAAGCATAGTCTGGTACCTAGGTAATCCTATAACTATGGTAAATAAAATAATACAAACAGTTAGGTGTTTCCTCCCGCGAGATTCAGAAAGACCAAATGCCCTATTGAGGGAGGAGTTTAGTCGCCACCCCATATGCGATTTAATGTAAATGAAATTGCATTATTTTTTTCTTAGCAGGAGATCGCTGAATGATCATTTTTGGTGTGAGAAAGCCTTTTTTAACCTATCTTCACGACTTAGGATCAATTGCTTGCGACATTAATGTGCTTGCTCCTGCAAAATATTAGTAGGAAATAAGCATGCAACATTATAAAAACTAAGACCGTGACAACTAGAATGCATGTGGGGATTAAGCGGCATTTTATGAATGTGCTATAGTTGTGAGCAAATAGCAGCAATGTCAAGCTTTTTTCATCTATAAGGACAAAATTTCAAAGCAAATTTGCAGCACCCTCCTCCCAATAAAACACAAATTTTAGCAAAGTTGCAGCAGCTATAAGAAGGCCCTAGTAAAAGTTGTGTTACTAAACATTGCTTATCAATCATCAGATTTGAGAAAAAGTAGAGCCACTTTTTGCTAAAGATGGGCAAAGCCACCTTCCCAAACCAAACACAACCATAGTGCCGCTATATAGGATAACTATACATCATACAATATATCCACCTCAATTATGGTACTTTGGCATTAAGTAATAATTTATATATACTTATTTGAAACTAGGAATTGATGCCCATAGATGATATGGGAGTATTTCTTGTGATCCAAGACAAACCATAGAGGTTCTCGGATTACTTTTAAAATCATTCTTTTTCCCTTTTTTTTATTTATGATATCAAGGCAATATGCTCCCCAAATTTGGCAAAAAGAATGCAAATCACCAGAATCTGAAGTAGAAGTGCAGAACAACTTGGGAAATGTCATAAGAAAATTTTCAAGGAAAAAAAATATAAAACTACACTCCGAAAATAGGCACCATTTTTTTAAACCTAATCAATTAGAAGAGCAAAGGTGGCCTATGATGAAAATTTCTAAATAGCTAACACTTTGCAGATACAAACAGGGTGAAAATTTTTACATCTTATATGATAACAGCTCTTTGATACTTGGCAAAAAATTACCTAAAAGTTCATGTTAAGAGGACACCCAATGAGAAGTCTGAATTCTACCAGATTTAATTATGGCATTCAGTATAGTCAACAAAAAGACAAAGACAAGGCAAACAGCAACATCAATATTGTAATCCAACATCAATATTTTAGTTGCCTTTGGAGTATCATGCCAGGATACTGCTTTCAAAAAGAGTGATTGGACTGAATGTTCTGCTCTACATTCAAGAAATCATGCACAAAATAAAAATTCATGACTAATACTCAAGAGAACATACCTTAGTTGAGTTTTTGGCGGATGCCACTTTAGAACTTGTGCTTTTGCTAGGTGTTGCCTTACTCCATTTTTTCCCTATCTGTTAATCACATGAGAAATAAACATCATCGAAAAATTAATTCTAAACAAATGCAGCTCACAATTGCAAAATTGTGAAGAAAATTAAAAACCGTTAAGACAAACCTGCTCCTTGTCTGGGGAGACTCTAAAAAATCCTAAAATTTTACAGATAGATCTTCTTGAAACATATTCAGCCGATATGATGAATGATCCCTATATTTTCCTTCTTGCTACTCAAGGGAAAACAAAGGAATGTAAATAACATCCAGAATCTAAAACACCGCTTATCATCAACCACCTCTTCAATGATGGCTTTGTTGATTGGAATATTGAACACATCACAAAAATCCAGCAGCTTTTCCTTAAAACACTTGTGAAGCTTTTCCTTTACTTTAGCTCTTCGTATTTCCCGTTGGACAATTAAGACAGGCTTAAAGTTCACATATACATATTACACAGATCATATCCAATCACAAGCTAACAATCAGAAGGTTGAATCCATATGTTCTGTCCCCCTCCCCCCAAACAAACACCCAGAAAATGAAGAAAAAAAATAAATCCTTCAGCTAAATTAAAATGATTGATTTCATGTTCCAAGCTCAGCCAAACCAAAAATGCACACCTCCAATATCCCATGGTTGCACTTTCTTTGCATGCCGTGTTTACTCTCCTAAATTTATAAAATTATTAATTTGGGTCAATCAAGAATCATAAATCACAAACTCGCTTTCAAAAATTGTGAATGTGCATGAAGCAGTCGTTTATTAACTTTTGAAGTTGGATGCCAGGGATGGATCTTAATATGAGCAAAGAGCAGTAACTGGAGAACCAGTAACCACATATTTAAACAATACATAATTCTAAGGGATTCAGGAGAATCATGCTTCCTAGACTCAACAACTTTTCATTTTTAACAATTCTTAAAAATAACAATGTCAATCACCATCACACATATGACAGATACAAAAAATCTTTTTTTGCACAACATGGTATATATACCTCATTATCAATCCATACAAAGCCATAAAACTTGCAAATATCTCTTTTGGATTATAATTTGAATCTTATGTAACTCAAACAGGTTAATACTGTCATAGGATCAAACCATTTAAAGAGAACAAACCTACAACATAAAAGAGGTCTAGCAGCAGAAAGAGGGGTAAATTCATACCTTTGCTTTTTTTCCCAAACAGAATAGTGTGAAGCGGCTGCAGGTTGTCATCAGGTTTCCTCTTTGACAACGTGAAAGCAGCTGAAGCAATTCACATCATCAGACAAAAAAGGCCAGTCAGCACCAACAGAAATCAAAGTAAATATCATAATGGAAAGAGAGAATCTGCTAGACAACCACAGGAAAAACTTCAGGCACTAGATGTGGAGCACATCTCCTCGTCCAAAAATCCACATTACCATTCAAAATAAAACATTTTCACAATAAGTAGCACAATGAGTTAGTCAATCATGTTTCACAATCAAGAATTCCCATGCCGGCCGGTGTGCATCTCAGAAGCTAGTAGCTCAAAACTGAGATCAATACTTATCATAAGAATCAACAATGAACCACAGAAATTTAAGAATTCAGCATCAATACAAGGTTAAAATTGCTCCCCTTTTGGCCTCAGCTTCCAAACAAGTAGAAATGGCATTATGCATGTTTGGTTTTTGTCTTTTGCTCTATAAACACATCAAATGTAGATACTTTATTTTTGCCTCCTATCAACCTATTTCCCATAGTCTCATTCTCATTTTATGTCACTTGCAATCAAATTAAGGCTCTATCTCAAACTGAAAATACATATGTTCAGATTAAGTCAATGCATGAGAAATTTTCTGTGAATTTCACCTCTAATCTCAGTGATTCCAGAAGTTCCCAAAAAGATCTCCACACATTCATTCTTTACGAGTTCAGGCTTGACATAACTTAGTTATCTATTATTTAAAATGGCTTGACTTAGATCCCATCCTTTCATTTAACTATATAGTAGCATGAATTGTGCAGGGCACAAGCGACAGGACAACGAAGGCCAATGAATAAACAATTTCATGTGATCATTTTACAAATGATAAACCAAATCACTCATCAAAGGCAGCTATCATACTCCTTGTACCTTATAGAACCCAAATTGTAAAACCCAGGTAACAAAAAATAGGGAATCAAGATAATTCATATTGACCACTTAATTTTCAGTCTGACAATAACTAAATCACTCACACAAAACTTAATAAACGACCATGAAAATTATTGCCCTAAGCAGACAATATACCTACACAGCCATTTCATTCACCCTGCTAATAGTTCCAATTACATAGACCAAACGAAACAAAATTAAGCCACTTCCCGCTTAAGTGATGTCAGCCACCTGGGATTCTTCGCTGCCATCAAGCCCTATTGAGTTTTTTCTACTATTATGACTCAGCACAAGCAGAACAAATAAATAAAATACCAGAGGCAAACTATCCTCCAGAATAAACGGACGTAAATGGCACTCTTCTTTCCAAAGCTAGCATATTTCATCACCCCTTTGCATTTTTTTCTTTGTCTGATCAAAGAATTATACTCCAGGGCAGTGACTCCAGCTTTAACTTTTTTCCTTTTTTGCTTTTTGCTATATAAAATTGTAGGAATGAGGAAATATACTGGAGACTTCCTAGGCGCATGGATTTAGCCTGATCCAACTTTGCTAATGCCCTGTCGTATGCATTTAGCAACCTTGAAAATAATAAACGTGCATTGATGATGCAGCATTTTATTCGCATACCGGTCTCACCCTCGAGTTTAAAAGGTGCAACAATGTAGTGAATATATTCGCATGGACAAATTCGCAGTTCCGTTTGGGATATCCTTCAGCGACGTACCACTGCCCTGAAATTTTCAGAAGAAATAAAAAACTCACATGACACCTTTTTCTAAGCAGAGAGAAGTAAAGTTTAAACCGAATGAAAATCGAGTGTCTATCAGCTATATACCATCGCAATTGCCATTGACTTGCTAGCAGGGGACGCAGACGAGGGATGCCAATACCGTTCTATCATTTTTCTTTCTCTGGTCGGCCGGCCAATCTTTCCCTTGGTTTCTTCCGATTCTTTATTTTCTTCTTAATTCGACTCCTTCCGACCCCTCTGAGTCCTCCTGCTTCCTACTTCTTCCTCTTTGTCCTCGTCTTCACCTTCTTCCTCCTCTTCTTCTTCTTCGTTATCTTTC
>JAODPA010094365.1:0-22774 GCA_025585075.1 Nepenthes mirabilis | reverse complement strand
AAAGTCTTTATAAAAAGATGTGTTTTTTCAATTTAAAAAGATAAAATTATTGGTCTCTTGAACAAAAGTTTCTATAAATAAAGTATGAGAGACCCCGTCTCTTAATTTACGTATAAAGTTTTCTTTTTTTTAAGGCAGATCATCATATATTATTATTACACTGTAATTTCTTAGAAAAATTATTTTGAATAACTTGAATTAAGATATACATCAATTATTATTTTTTATCATAGTGGTCGCCGTCGAGTGACGTCTTAGGCATGCAAAGTTTGACAGGGAACGGTGGAGTTTGACACGTTGCTACCACAATAAGTGAGAAGGGCAGCTTGACAATGGCGATTCAACGAATGATACCCACAAACAAATCAAACGAGTAGGTGACCATTTCAATTCCAAGTGTCATGAAGGTTGGAATTATAGAAGTGCACTGCTTTGCAAGAGTGGTAGGAAGCTCTATATGCAGATGTATATCAGGAATCAGAATTCAAAGCATCTAATATCAGTGATATCCTCCACTAAGAGATAAGTTAATAACTTCCCATCTAAAATAATAACGATTAATTACTAACCCGAAAAAAAAAAAAAAAGAGATCATATTTTACCATCACTAAGAAATGGTTGGATGACAAGTAAACATCTTTATCAGAGTGCTCAGGAATCAGCTTCACTAAAATCATCATTTTAGTATCATCCAAATCTACGTTTCAAAATCTTGGAGATGTCAAATCAGCATATATATAAAACTACGTGAACAATATCACTTTAAACACCGTAGAATGACCACTACATGCAACAGTGTCTTTCCTGTGTTACACTTACATGATTATATTTTTGGAGAAAAATAACGCCGGTAAGATAGAGGAATCGAGAGGAAAGAACGACGGTACACAATCACACACACAATAGAGAGGAAAAGAATCAAGATATACGGTATTTTTACGTGGAAATCCTCTTCTAAATAAGAGGAAAAAAATCACGGGACACTTAATCCATAAATCTAACTATGAGAAATTTTGGTTACAGAAATCTTGGTTACACAAACCCTCGAAGAATAGAGAACAAGAGTAAGACGTAATCAGTGTATATTCTGTTTGTTATGCACACTTCTTGCCACTCTCGCGCGCGCGCGTGTATATATATAACAGCACTAAGCAACGCTTTCTCTACAAGTTTGTGGCGTGCCATGCAAAAGTTTGTAACCTATTCTGCATCGTTGCCTTTCAGCCGTAAATTTTACAATTGATCTGCTCTGTAAATCTATTACAAACTCTGAAAGTCAACTTCCTACTTCTGCAAGGTCAACTACCTGTATAGGCGTTGCAGCTGACCAGCTTTTCAAATAGGCCACCCTCGACCTTTGTATCAGTGCCCTCGGCTGACCTCTCCAATGGGCAGACCCCCTTGCTGTCTGGCCGGCCGGTTCCTTCTCAGCCGACCAGCCTCCTGCTGCTCGGCTTGTCCCTTCTTAGCCGACTGGCCTCTTGCTGCTTGGTAAGACAACAATATTTTTTCTCAATATTGCACAAATGCATATTTGGTTAGACTCGTTCAACCAATTGTATATTAGCTCATACAGGAATGACCTATATCCCAACAAACTTTCCCTCACGAATGTAGGGGAATGATATCCGTCATTCTAGTAATACTGTGACAAACTTCAAGCTTCCCCTTTAGCAGTACCTTGATCATCATGTCAGACCCATTCTCTTGAGTCCGGACTTTGTCAAGTGTCAGTAACCTCGAGTTAATGACATCTTACCCAATGATATCGAATATCAATATGCTTTAATTTCGAATAGAATGAAGAGTTTCTGTAGAGATGGATTGTACTTTGACTGTCACAAAATACCACGTACCTCTCCTGTTTGAAACCAAATTTCCGGATGAACTTCTTCATCAATAGCATTTCCTTACTGACTTCTGTCACAACAATGAACTTCGCCGTAATTGTTAACAAAGTAACACACTTCTGCAACTTTGACTGCCAGGAAATAGTCCCTCCGACGAACTTAACCAGGTATCCCGAAATGGACTTTCGGGAATCGACTTCACTAGCCATATCAGTATTGGTATATCCCACCAAACGAGGCTTGTCATTTCCAAACACAAGCACATCTTGGAGGTTCCTCGGAGGAATCTCAGAATTGATTTCACGGTGGACCAATACTCCATTTCATGGTTTGATAGAAGTCGGCTTACAGTGTCAATAACATGAGCTATGTCTGGTCTAGTATACACCATGGCATACATCAAACTTCCCACGGCCGAAAAATAGGTTACTCTTCTCATGCTGGCTTTTTCATCATCCGAAGGCGGACACTACGGACTGCTTAATCTGAAGTGGCTAGCCAACGGGGTGCTCATCGGCTTTGACTTCTCCATATTGAAATGTTGGATCACCTTTTCCACATAATTCCACAAGAACATCCACAATCTTCTTGCCTTGCGGTCGTGAAATATTTTGATACCCAGAATTTGCTTCGCCGGCCCCAAGTTCTTCATGGCAAAAGATTTTCCAAGCTGTTGCTTCAATTCTATAATCCGAGAGGTGTTATGCCCAGCAATCAGTATATCATCCACATAAAGTAAGAGAATAACAAAATTATCTTTAGAAAACCTCTGAACAAAGATGCAATGATCTTAGGTAGTCTTCCGGTAGTCTTGACCCACCATAATAGACTCAAACTTCTTATATCATTATCTCGGAGCTTGCTTTAACCCATACAGGCTTTTCTTTAGACGACACACCAATTGTTCATTCCCCTTAACTCAGAATCCCTTCAGTTGCTCTATGTAAATTTCTTCATCCAGATCACCGTGAAGAAACGCCGTACGCACATCCAATTGTTCTATCTCCAAATTAAGAATAGCGGCCAATCTGAGTATCACTCAGATTAAGGACATTTTCACTGTAAGGGCAAATATATTATCAAATTCGATGTCCTTCCACTGGTTAAAGCTTTTTATAACCAACCTTGCCTTGTACCTTGGTTGTGGGCCAATTTCATCCGCCTTCAAACGGAAGACCTACTTATTCTTTAGGATTTTATTTCCCTTCGGCAACTCAGCTAGTTTAAATGTATGGTTCTTATGCAACGAACTCATCACGTCCTGCATGGCTTCCATCGATTCTGCATTGTGTTCGCCTTCCATAGCTTCTACAAAATTTTCCGACTCCCCTCCATCAGTGAGCAATACGTACTCACTGGTCGACATGTGAACAGATGGTTGTCGATCTCTTGAATATCATCGGATAGGAACGATCTCGATCTGCTCAGTAACATTATCGCCATCCTCATCTTCATCAGACGTTGGTATCTCTCCATTGCCTTCCCCAGCAATACCTTGGCCATCAACCTTCTAGCGAAGAGGTGCCGGCTGGACGGCTTCAATACCTATCTTCTCAGTTCAACTGTTGTCAAACTCAACCTTCTTCTCTTTGCCGATATCATCAATGGTTTTATTTTCAACAAACACCACATCCTTTGATCGGACAAACTTCTTCTCAGTTGAATCGTAGAATCTATATCCTAACTCGTTTTCTCTAAAGCGCAGAAAGACACATTATATTGTTTTTGGCTCAAACTTTGCCCTTTCATCATTTGGGATGTGTACGAAGGCTTTGTACCCAAACACTCACATATGGTCATAGGGTGGTTCCTTCCGAGACCACATTTTCTTTGGAACCTTTCCATTTAATGGGCCGCTCGGCGATCCGTTGATGACATAGACAGCGGTTCTCAAGGTCTCAGCCCAAAATAATCAGAGGAACTTTGTTTCTGAGAGTATACATCTGACTCTCTCCATCAGCGCACAATTCATACGCTCGGCCACCCCGTTTGACTGTGGCATCTTTGATGATGTTTTTTGATTCCAAATACCATACGACAAGCAATAAGCATCAAATACTCCGATAAATTCACCGCCATTGTCACTTCGGATGCACTTTAATTTTCTTCCTGCCTGCCGTTCAACCAAAGTATGAAAATACTCTAAAGACTTTGATCCTTCGTCTTAAGTGGGTACACCCACAGCTTCCTTGAACAACCATCAATGAACAAGATAAAATATTGTACACCTCCGAATGACTTCTCATCGAATGGTCCATATATATCGATATGTACCAGGTCAAGCGGCTCGGCCTTTTTGGTGGACGAGTCTATACGGAACGAGACCCGCCGTTGCTTCCCTGCCATGCAATGAGGGCAAGCCCTCAAGCCGATCTCCTTTATACCTAAGATGAGGCCCTTCTTGGTCAGGTTGCTCAACCCTTTTTCACACATGTAGCCCAATTGGCGGTGCCACAAATCCGAAAACTCCTCACTACTTGCAACGTTCACCTCTCCAACCACAGCTGATGCTTGCAACATGTATAGATCAGACATCTTTTTTTTCCACGGGTAACGACTAAAGATCCTCTAATCAATTTATGTGTCCCTTTGCTGAAGATGTTGTAGGAGCTCTCATCATCAAGTCTGCCAGCCAAGATTACATTCATTCGAGTATCTAGAAAGTGTCGAACGTCCCTTAATAGCAGTCGAGTCCAATTGTTGGTGATAAGTGACACATCGCCACACCCAACGACCCTGAATGTCTCTTTGTTTCCCATTTTCAACACTCCAAAGTCACCCGGAGTGTAAGATGTAAATAGTTTCCTCCAAGATGTGACATGGAGGGATGCACCAATGTCCACCACCCAATTAGTCTCCTACTCGGCCATATTTACTACATCATCCATATCACAAGTTAGCAGAAGATCACCTTCAATGACGACCGAAACCGAGGCCTTCTCTTCACTTCATCCCTTCTCGGCTCCACTTTCTTCTTCTACGTTTTTACGCTTTCACTTATAACAGTGTCTTTTAATGTGGCCTTTCTTTCCACAATAATGATACTCGAGGTTTTGATACCTCCACCGAGACTTTCTACAGCCTTTCTCTCCAGACTTAGGACTATGTTCCTTACTCCTTCCTTGTGACTTAATCGCTAGCACTTTGGAGTGTTGAGAGGCAGAGGTCCCTTGCGACCGCAGTTTCATCTCCTCGTTAAACATCGCTCCTTTTTCCATCTCAAATATCACTGCGTCGTTTGGCGCAGTGTTAGCGATGATGATTCTTATCACATCCCATGAATCCGGTAGGGTTTTCAAGAGCCACAGGCCTATTACCTCGTCTTCAAATTTAATGCCCATAACGTTCAGTCGGTCCATACACCCTTAAAACTCGTTCAAGTGGTCGGCAATGGACGAGTTGTCCCTGTATCACACTTGCATCGATTTCATCAAGTGAAAAACTTTGTTGTTACCAATCTTGGAAGCATAGAGCATCTCCAACTTTTTTCATAGTAACTTGGCATTTATTTCACTCCGAATGTGATTATACACATTATCATCAACAAACTACCGAATATAGCCGCAGACCTACTTGTACTCAAAATGCCATTCCTCCTCTGCTTTTGCCTTAGGTTTTTGAGTAGCGAATGCCGAAAGGTACATTGTCTTGACAAACAGCAAATCTGACATCTTACTTTGCAAGATATCATAGTTTGTGCCGTTTAAACAGATCATATTGTTTCCGACCTCCATCGATTCCAATAACGTTCAACAACCGACACTAACAACCTGACTCTGATATCATTTGTTGGAGAGAAATAACGTTGGTAAGACAGAGAAATCAAGAGGAAAGAGCGACGACACACAATCATACACACAACAGAGAGAAAAAGAATCAAGACACACTATTTTACGTGAAAACCCTCTTTTGAATAAGAGGAAGAAAATTACGAGATACTTATCCTACAAATTTCACAATTAAAAATTTTGATTACAAAAAATCTGGTTACATAAACTCTCAAAGAATAGAGAACAAGAGTAATATGCACTCCTTGTATATTATGTTTCTTACGCACACTTCTTCCCACTCTCACGCGCGCGCGCGCATGTATAAGCATTGGACGATGCCTGCTTTACAAGTTTGTGGCATGCCCTGCAAAAATCTGTCACCTACTCTGCAGCACTACCTCCCAGCCATAAATTTTGCACTTAACCTCCTCTGCAAAGTTTGCTACAAATTTTAAAAGTTAACTTCTTACTTCTACAAGGTCAGCTGTCTACACAAACATTGCAGATAATTAACTTTCCAGACAGGCCATCCTCGGCCTTTGTATCAATGCCCTCGGTCGACCTCTCCAGCTGGCCGACCCCCATACTGTCTGGCCGACTGGTCTCCTTCTCAGCCGACCGACATCCTACTATTCGGCTGGTTGCTTCTCAACCGGCTGGCCTCTTGCTCCTCGGTGAGACAACAATACATTCCCTCAATATTACACCCATGCATACTTAGCCACACCCGTTATCCTACTAATCGGATATAAGCCAACACAAAAGTGAACCATATCCCAACATATATAAGTTCAATTGCTACCGACAGAATGGCCAACACATGTAGCAATGTCTTTCCCTTGTTACCTTCCAACAGTAGCATATTTTATTAGTGCAGTAGGAAAAGAAATCAAGATAATCTACCATATCTAGTGTGACTCATTTCATTCATTGATATTTCTCAAATATTGGACATTAATAAAACAAATAATAATTTTGGGACTAGTAACTGACATAGTACCAGTTAATGAATAAGACTTCATACTTCATAGTGATGATTTGGGTCTCCCGCACTAGCATGATATAACTTAGAAGACAAGAAATAAACATTGTTTTCATTCATAAGATATCCATTACCGTAGGAAGATGAACAATTCACAATAGTTTGGCAGATCAGGAACAGTAATGTTTTTCAAATGAAACGATGAGGAGTAGATAGAAATTAGGTACTCTCAAGGTCAAAGAAGAGTGACATGAACAGAGGGCTTCATAACTGCAACCATGATTCTGGCATGATAGGAGCAACCATATATCACGAATAATATATTGATTATGCCTAGACACATCAAAATAATGACCAGTGTGTGAAACACCTTCTCCGTATCCACTCCTCTGAGTTCGTGTTGCACAGCATAATACAGCAGATCCCTGAGCTACAATACAGCTCATACATTTTCGACATAAGCACCATAAATTTTCTCCATAGGAGTTCGACCTAGCTTCCACGTAATGCCCACTACTTTGTTGCCTGCGATCAATACCCTGGATTGAAGGTTGCGAAATGTGTTGTGGTGAGTTAGGAACTGAAAAGGAAACTGCCCGAAGTGTACAAGTGGTTGTCCGATCTGAGACAACAGCAGTACCTGAGAGTCTGCATGCAGTTGATGCCATGGAAGGATCAACAGGAGATGCAAATAGTGCGCACTATCATTTCCCTCGCAGAAGCTCAAAGCTGAAACAAATTACGGGAATTAACAGACCTCATCACCATTATCAACAAAATTCCAACTAAAGAGTGCTAGGGGAAATGAATATTTCCTTGTTCAATAAAAAAATTGCCTTTTTGACATTGCTTACAAAGATTTTTCACCTAAAATAAATCTTACATATATTTCAAAGAAAAGAATTATTAATCACTTACCCAGTTCATGGTAGAATATGGAACACACATGGCATAACTGGAATGAGAATGTTATTTCTGATCATAATGCACTTGGTGCTCAACCAATAACACCAACAAAAGGTCAATTTATTGGTCAAATTATCATCTAAGCAAGTATTGAGCAAGAGAGCATAATCAAAATATGCCTACGACTCTACAATGGATGTTTTCCTTGCAAATCAATAGCAATTATCGATAGGCAGAATTTGTTAATTTGCTGCATCATATGTATAATCCACCTAAAATTCATGTACGTTTCCACATATTTTACTTAGTTGAGTATTCCAATACCTCCGCGCAAACCAAGGTGACCAGTCTATTAATCAGTACAAATCACCACTCCTTTCTTCGTTTTCTACAATCAACTAGATTCGATCTGTGCTACTCACGCTTTAGGATAAAACTTGCCAGCAGTAACTACTAAGAAAGGAAACCACTACTTACACATTTAGACGCAACTATGTTTCTTAAAATCCATTCTGCAACTGATATTATAAACAAAGCAGGCCAAATGTAATTATATCAGTTGTCTCGCAACTACAATCCCTCCCCGCCAGATTGTAAAGCGTACCAGTCCTTAAAACTAACTGCTATTGTGAAAAAGCAAAGATCAAAAATAAGAAAAATCAACCATAATCCACTTGCAAAAAGGACTAGCTTTAGGTTTGCTATCGGCTTGTTAGGATTTTGGGTCACTCCTGTATGGGAAGCATTGTTCGCATGCGCGGCGATATGGCCGAAGTAGAATAAAGGTCAGAGTGGTTGCACTTGATCGAAGTGGAATAAAGGCCGGAATGAAAATTTTTAGAGTGAAAAGCCGAGGATTATAACTAAAGGCTGAGAACTCTAATTGAAGGATGAGGACATTAAGTGACAGCTGAGGACATGGGTTAATGGCCGAGGACACTGGTCAAAGGGCTGAAGATATTGAGTGATGGCCGAGGACATGGAATAATATTCGAGGACACTGGGCAGAAGGCCAAAAACTTTGGTCAATGACTGAAAACTTGTCTACAAAAGCTAACCTGCAAAATCTACGAATATAGCAAATTTTGCAGAAAAGAAAGTTGAGTTTCAGAACTGATAGCGGATTTACAGAGCAGGTCAACTGCTTTTAGCAGGAATGCATTTTTGCAGAGTTGGCGGCAGGTTTTATTGTGCACGCAACCGACCTATAGAGTAAGTGGTCGCCCGGTGCCTATATATGTGTATGTGTGTGTGTGTATGCTGAGCGATGGTAGAGTGAGAGGAAGAGAGAGTTTGAAAGAGAGAAAAACAAAGTGGAAACAAGAAGTCACCATTTTGATCTTGTGCTTTGTTCTCTACTCTCTAAGGGGTTTGTGTAACTAGGGTTTGTGTAATCAAAATTTTTATAGTAAAATTATTTATAAATTAAGTGTTCCGTAATTTTTTTCTCTTATTTAGAAGAGTGTATTTCATGTAAAACTTGGTGTTTCTTGTTCTCTTCTATTTTCTCTGTCGTGTGCATGAGCATTCCTTATCTTTATCCTCTTGGATTCATTGTTTGACCAGCACTATTTTACCCAACACGGCTAAGCTTATTAATCCGACTAAGTTCCACCCAAAATTGGCGTCAAGCATTTCAATCGAAAGCAAAAATAGTTTATAAAAAAAATGAAAAAACGCAGCGAGGAGTCACACATTGAGATCGGACACAGCAGAGGAGGAGAGAAGTGGAGGACATTACTGATACAGTGTAGCACTCAGCTAATGAGACAAGATAGATGGAGGCAGAGAGCAAAGATGCTCACAAAGAAATACTGTCAGAGAGGGAGAAGATGAGAGGAGTTGCCAGCGCTAGCCAACAAGAACGCGGAATGTCACGGAATGAGAAGTCAATGGATTGTGTTTCGATGATCCAACTCAACGTAGAAATCGGGCATCAAAAGAAAAGATGAGGCCAATGATGCATGCACCGTCGGCGTCGGCACCTACGAACTAAAACAGAAGACGAAATCGGAGAATAAGGCGGGGAAGGGGAAGTTCAGAGGAGAAAAAATAGAAGAAAAAAAGGGAGACAGTCGAGAAAGGCAGAGAGTGAGAACGAATAGATAGAAAACAGGCAGAGAAAGTAGAGGGAGACGGAGAAGACGAGAGCCAGAAGAAATTAAGTATATTGCTGTTGGCGCAAAAACGTGGAAGGACACGGTGACCGAACGGATAAGGATCTCGGACAGCAACACAGAGTAGAGCACTCGAACGGACACGAAAGGTGACGATAGAAAACGAGAGAAAGCACACACAGATTTTAACGTGGAAAACCCTTCTTTGAGTAAGGGAAAAACCACGAGAGACAACACTATAAAAGAATTGTTTACAAGTGTTAGCTACACAAGTTCAAACGAAAGAGAACAATCTCAAATTGTTTTAACCCTCAATCTCCCACTAAAGTGTGTTTTTATCTCTCTTTCTCACAACAAAGCTTGCCCTTTGATTACTCACAATGCACGCCCCAAGTGAAGCACAGTTCCTTACCAACCTACTCTACAAGTGCATTGAATGAGCTCACATATATATATATATATATACAAATGTACAGCCACCCTAGCAGTAGGGTGGCAGGGCACGCCGCCTGCCAGGTGCACGCCTGGCAGGTTTGCAGCATCTTGAAAGTTGTAGCCGCCACCAACTTCCAATCAGATTACATTATCAGTCGGCCCGCATTAAATGCTACTGCAGAATAAGTCAACGCCAGCACGGTTTGAGTCCTCGTTCATATCCACCATTCGGACATGACGCCTTTAATAGGTCCTCGTCTAATTTTCAAAGTTCTCGGACTCCACAAGGGTCCTCGTCCACCAAGGGAGTGACCCCAACAAAAACTTCCCCTCACGACCAGGTGGGAGCGACGTCAGTTAAACCGGCGATGCCACAACAAGTTTCCAACTTTCCCTTTGGCAAAACTTTGGTTAACATGTCCGAGCCATTGTCATCTGAGCGGACTTTATCAATTGATAGCTGCCCATCATTAAGAACATCTCTTACCCAATGATAACGCACATCAATGTGCTTTGACCTTGAATGGAACGAGGCGTTCTTACATAAATGAATGGCACTTTAACTATCACAGAGAACCTTGTACGTCTCTTGCCTTAAACCCAATTCTTGGACGAACCTCTTCATCCAGAGTATTTCCTTACAGGCCTCGGTCACGGCAATAAACTCAGCCTCCGTTGTTGATAAGGCAACACACTTCTGTAACTTGGACTGCCAGGAAACCGCCCCTCCCACAGATTTTACAAAGTATCCGGACGTTGATTTCCGAGAATCAACGTCCCCGGCCATATCTGCGTCTGTGTACGCAATTAGTTGAGGCTTCTCTTTTCCAAACTGTAAACTCGTCTTAGAGGTCCCGCGAAGATATCTGAAGATCCACTTAATTGCGAACCAATGCTCCATACCTGGGTTTGAAAAAAATCTGCTCACAAGGCCAACCGCATGAGCAATGTCCGACCGCGTACATACGGCCGCGTACATCAAGCTGCCAACTGCCGAGGAGTAAGGAATCTTACTCATGCGCGCCTTCTCAGTGTCCGAGGACGGACACTGCTGCTTGCTCAACCTGAAATGATTTGCCAGTGGGGCACTGACAGGCTTGGAGGTCCCCATGTTAAACCGTTGAAGCACCTTTTCAACATAGCCCTCCTGGGACAGCCAGAGCTTCCTGTCCCCTCGGTCGCGAAAAATTCTTATCCCTAGAATCTGCTTTGCTGGACCGAGGTCCTTCATGGCGAAAGACTGCCCTAGTTGCTCTTTCAGTTCCTTGATTCGAGCACTGTTCTGTCCGACAACCAGCATGTCATCGACATAAAGGAGGAGGATGACGAAATCATTTTCCGAGAACCTCTGAACAAAGACACAGTGGTCGGAAGCAGTCTTATGGTATCCTCGTTCGACCATAACATACTCGAACTTCCGGTACCACTGCCTTGGGGCTTGCTTCAAGCCATACAAGCTCTTCTTCGAATGACATACTAGTCCTTCCTTCCCCTCAACTTCAAAACCATTTGGTTGTTCCATGTAGATCTCTTCCTCCAGATCCCCATGGAGAAAAGCTGTCCGGACGTCCAGTTTCTCAATCTCCAAGTCCAAAGCTGCTGCCAATCCGAGCACTACACGGACCGAGGACATCTTCACTACGGGTGCGAAGATTTCATCAAAGTCAACACCCTTTCGTTGACCAAAGCTTTTAACCACAAGTCGTGCCTTGTGCCTTGGCTTGCACATGTCCTCGGTCATTTTTAGCTGGAAGACCCATTTGTTCTTCAGGGCCTTCTTCCCCTTGGGTAGCTCAGCTAGCTCAAAGGTATGGTTTTCATGAAGTGAGGCCATTTCTTCCTTCATGGCCTCAAACCATTCATTCTTCTGAGAGCTCCTCATGACTTCGTCAAAATCTTCTGGTTCTCCAGCATCAGTGAGGAGGACAAACTCACTTGCTGGAAGGCGGATGGACGGACGTCTTTGCCTGGACGACCGTCTTACAGGGGCCACCTCGGCCTGTTGAGGTGCCAAATCTTCAGCTTGATCCTGAGGCGCTGGAATTGCCTGATCTTGATTGACATCCACTCGTGGTCTCCGACATCAGACTCAGGAGGCACTGGACGGACAGAATCAGCATCAACTCTGTCTGTCCGGAAAGTACTGGGATGAATCTTCTGCTCTTTCCCAATATCCTCGATGGTCTCATCTTCAACGAAGACTATGTCTCGGGACCGCACCAGCTTCCTTTCCTTTGGGTCATACAACCTGTACCCAAATTCATCCTCGCCATAACCCAGAAAGACACATTCCTTTGTCTTTGGCTCCAGCTTGGTCATCTCTTCTCTCGGAACATGAACAAAGGCCTTACAGCCAAATGTCTGAAGATGGTTAAAAGATGGCTCTCTACCGGTCCAAATCCTTTCTGAGACTTCCCCGTCCAAAGGCTTACTTGGCGACCGATTGATCACGTGGGCGGCCGTCTTCAAGGCCTCGGCCCAAAAGGATCCTAGCAACCTAGCCTCGGACAGCAGGCACCTGACCCTTTCCATCAGGGTCCGATTCATCATCTCGGCCACGCCGTTTAGCTGTGGCGTCTTGGGTGGAGTCTTCTGATGTCTGATGCCGTGAGCTTTGCAGTAGGCATCAAAAACTCTAATGTACTCTCCACCGTTATCGCTCCGAACGACCTTCAACTTCCTCCCGATCTTACGCTCTACGAGGACAAGAAACTGCTCAAAGATTCCAGCGACCTGATCCTTTGCCTTGAGCGGGAATACCCACAGTTTTCTCGAGCAATCGTCAATGAAGGACACAAGGTATTGTGCTCCTCCAAAAGACTTCTCCGGGAGGGGACCACACACATCTATGTGGACGAGCTCCAAAATCTCGGACTTCTTGCCAAATGCGTCTCCTTGAAAGAAGACTCTGCGCTGCTTCCTCGTCATGCAGTGAGGGCAAGTCTTCGTCCTGTCTCCATCCATTTGCGGGATGAGACCCTTTTTCGCCAGATGACTCATGCCACACTCACTCATGTGTCCGAACCTTTTGTGCCACAAGGTCAAGGACTCCACACTCCCCGTAGCATTCACCTCAACTACCTCGGCCTGGGCTTTTACTGTGTAAAGGCCTGAAGCCTTTACTCCTCGGGCAACCACCATGGAGCCCTTTTTCAACTTGTAACTGCTGTCACAAAGGACGCTGCAGTAGCCTTCATCATTCAGTCTTCCAACTGAAATGATATTCTTGCAAATATCAGGGACATGTCGGACGTCTCTCAAAATCAGTCGGGCACCAGTGTTCATCAGCAAGAAGACATCCCCTCGTCCAATGATCTCGGACGTCTCCATATTGCCCATCCTCAACACTCCTGGGGCGCACGGAGTGTAGGTGGAGAACAACTCTCTCCTGGACGTGACGTGGATGGATGCGCCAGAATCTACCACCTAGTCGGAAGCCTGCTCCGCCACATTTACAGAGTCTTCAGACTCGCAGGTTAAAAGGAGATCACCTCCTGTAACAACAGAGACCGAGGAGTCTTCCTCGTCTCGTCTCTTCTGCCCTTTTTGCTTGGTAGCGTTTTCACGCTTCCACTTGTAACAAAACTTCTTGATGTGGCCTTTCTTACCACAATGGTGACACTCCATGTCTTGATACCGAGAACGTGACTTATTCCACCCTTTGTCTTTAGACTTTGGGCCACGTCCTCGACTCCTTCCCCTAGACTCCGTAACAGGGACCTCGGAGTGCTGAGAGGTGGACGTGCCTTGAGAACGCCGTCGCACTTCCTCGTTCAGCACAGCTCCTTTGGCCATTTCTAAAGTCACCACGCTTTTAGGAGCTGTATTGGCAATGGTGATCTTCATGACCTCCCATGAGTCTGGGAGGGTTGCTAGCAACCAAAGTCCGAGGACCTCATCCTCGAACTTTATCCCCACGTCGTTCAACCTGTCCATGCAGCCCTGAAACTCATTCAGGTGGTCGGCGACAGATGAGCCATCCTTGTACCGAACTTGCATTAGCCTCATCAAGTGATAAATTTTGTTATTTCCGGATTTGAAGGCGAAGAGTTTTTCCAACTTCTCCCAAAGAGTCTTGGCATTCGTCTCTCTGCGAACGTGATTGTACACGTTGTCATCCACGAACTGCTGAATGAAGCCACACACTTGCTTGTGCTCCAATGTCCACTGCTCGTCCGTTTTTGTCGTCGGTTTTTCTGTGGCAAAAACGGGATCATGCATGGACTTTACAAAGAGCAGGTCGGACATCTTGCTCTGCCAGGTGTCATAGTTTGATCCGTTCAAGCAAATCATTTTGCTTCCAACCTCCATCGCAGCCAGCAACAAGATCACCGTTCAAAGAACCAAGATCTCTGATACTAATTGTTGGCGCAAAAACGTGAAAGGACACGGTGACCGAACGGACAAGGATCTCGGAGAGCAATACAGAGTAGAGCACTCGGACGGACACGAAAGGTGACGATAGAAAATGAGAGAAAGCACACGCAGATTTTAACGTGGAAAACCCTTCTTTGAGTAAGAAAAAACCACGAGAGACAACACTATAAAAGAATTATTTACAAGTGTTAGTTACACAAGCTGAAACGAAAGAGAACAATCTCAAGTGTTTTTAACCCTCAATCTCCCACTAAAGTGTGTTTTTATCTCTCTCTTTCTCATAACAAAGCTTGCCCTTTGATTACTCACAATGCACGCCCCAAGTGAAGCACAGCTCCTTACCAACCTCCTCTACAAGTGCATTGAATGAGCTCACCTATATATATATATATACAAATGTACAGCCACCCTAGGAAAGCTAGCCAGCCACCCTAGCAGTAGGGTGGTAGGGCACGCCGCCTGCCAGGCGCACGCCTGGCAGGTTTGCAGCATCTTAGAAGTTGTAGCCGCCACAAACTTCCAATCAGATTACGTCATCAGTCGGTCCGCATTAAATGCTGCTGCAGAATAAGTCAACGCCAGCATGGTTTGAGTCCTCGTCCATATCCACCATTTGGACATGACGCCTTTAATAGGTCCTCGTCCAATTTTTAAAATTCTCGGACTCCACAAGAGTCCTCGTCCACCAAGGGAGTGACCCCAACAATTGCCTACCGTCCACTATATACACTGTGATTATATAATCCAATAACAAACAGTGACCAAACATCTAACTAAACAATAACCGACGAGTATAAACTTCTAACAAAAATATAACAATCCAATAACAAACAGCGCAATAATAATCCCAACAGTGCAATAATAATCTAATAACTTTCTAACCGAAAAATAAACAAAAATATATGTATGTATAAAATTTAAACATAATCCTAAAATTTGAGAGATCGTCAATGCAACCGTGTATTCTGTTGAGGACACAACGAATCGATAGGTACGATAATATCCATATCCAAAAAAACCCAAAATGGCCACCTCCCCCCCTCTCTCTCTCGCTGGCGTCTCTGCCGCTAAAAGGATCCACGCCGCCTCCCTCCCCCGCCGCTCTGTACTTCGCACGCCTCAATTAAAAGGAAAAAACAATTATTTATTTATTTTACTAGAAAGTCTTCAACACCAACATACTTTGAATTCACATTCTTAAAGAACAGATGGATTGAGTTCCATGTGTCATGAGATGACACTATTATTGGTCACTCAGCACGATATTTATGTGGCATATTTTGTGTAATATGGACAGGATTAATTATTTTTTTAATATTTTTNNNCGTTCTATATTTTTATTTGATTTCTTATTATGGTTCAAGGAGTAGGTTTTCCCTTCACTTTATGATTTTTTATTTATGTTTTACTTATTATTATTACTTTTAGTTCATTTTCACATTAACTGATTTAACAGCACTCTAAAAATTCAGTCTTCCCAATTTCATTTTGTTTTAGAGTTTGTGGAAGCAAAGATCCCATTCCTTCCCATTTATTTCATAAATTTCAAGCGTATGACACATTTCTCGACGAATATAATCCCAACTTATCAAACAAAACTATACCGCACACTCATGTACTTGTGAGAATAAATTTATACTTCTTAAAATCGGTCACTTTCTTCCCCTCTCCCACTCTTTCCCTGAGACATCTACTAGATTACATGACTGACTTTATCAATACCACTGTCAACAAACTTCCGCAGCAAATATTTTATACCACCACCGATCCTAAACAAAATCAGTTCCTTCAAATGTCAGGAACTTTAAAGAGGGTCGTATTCTATGTCATGAGAACGGAGAAAGAGAGAAACTATGGCATCATTAAAAACAACACCGAACTGGCGAAGACTTGAAAAGATTCTCATCGTTCCCTTTCTTTTCTTTTGCAAATTTTCTTGATTAGCCGAGTCATCTACAATTCAAATCTTAGCCCCCTTCAATAAATTCTACAAATGGCGGAAGACAACTCCAAGGCTCATTCTTGATATAATTGTAGGTGTCGTGTTTGGGAGATTCTACTTGGACACTCTCAATAACGTAGTGTCCCATTCATCCAAATATACCAAAGAGTCCACAAGAATACATAGATAAATAGATGTCTTATCATCTGATAGTATTTCAAGGGTGGCTATAGGGTCAGGGTGTACCCAAATCATCTGTAATGGTT
Source organism: Nepenthes mirabilis (assembly GCA_025585075.1). Lineage (NCBI taxonomy): Eukaryota > Viridiplantae > Streptophyta > Magnoliopsida > Caryophyllales > Nepenthaceae > Nepenthes > Nepenthes mirabilis. The sequence continues at coordinate 6,129 of JAODPA010094365.1, read as the reverse complement.
GTATTTGCATGATAGAAAGAAGAAAAGTAAGAATGGAGACAAACCTGGACTAATAATTTTGCAATCATATGCTACTTTGGCATAAAAACCCAAAATGTGCAGGTTCACAAGGGATAAAATACGAATTATTCGGCAGCAGGAGCAGCATATTGTCTCTGGATAACCTTGTCATAGAATTGCCAAGATAAGCTTCTTTCAGTTAAAGCACTTTGACCGAAATGGTGTTTCTCTATATATTCCTGTACATTTTCAGCCACTGCTAACTCTTCCAAATAAGCTCGAATATTACCCCCAGGACCTGCTATTTAGAATATTGCATATTAGACTACTAAATGGCTTCAGGTACGAAATTACTGTCAGCGCAATAAAGCTCACTCGATGTAGAATGTCAAGAAGGAAATTGCATACAAGGTTGATAGTGAACAGAAACTGTTAACATACTCCATACAGTAGGACCCTCATGAAAGAGGAGAGTACCGAATTTCAGAAAGTAAAAATACCGGAGAAGGCAAAAGGGGCCTTCATCAAACTCCTGCTCTCTCTCATTGGATTGCTTGAGATAATTTCATTCGAACATCTGTAGTTGCAATATCATCTTTTGGTACAGCTTATAAAAGTATTTATCAGTAGAGGCATGTTGAAGCTCATCATTCAGAATTTTGACTTTAGAAGAAGCTCAACAATGTTCCATAACGTGACATTATATATCACCACTGGCCCAGTAGGGGGGAGGGGGGAAGAGAGAGCACATCAAATCACACGGATGCAACCACAACAAGACTAATAAAGATTACTGTAATCAAGCAATTTCTTAGGTATTTGAATTCTATTATAAGCGGTAAAAAAAAAACCAAAAAAAAGAGCAAACATAAGCCCTAAAATTTTTATCCTCCAAACAAATTCCTCTGGAACAAACAGGGTGACAATCGTATTGTTGGAAATTTAATCCAAGCGTGGGTTACTTTTAAAACTCGGTCTTTAAATTATTCAAACCTATTTTTTTAGTTAGTTTTTTATTTTCAATCGTGTAATAGTTTTTTTAGTAGCGTAGAAATTTTAGCAGTCATGTGAACATGTCTTTGTAAGTGGGAAAGTGGTGCTACTTGGTAGTTAGTTGAAGCCTATCTAGAACCCCGGGTGTTTACTCTTGAAATATATATAGATGAGTTTTCTTATGTACTATGACTATGAATTGAGAAAATTAATATTAAGTGTTTCTTGTGTCAATTGCATTTTTTCAACACTTATTATGTTATACTGTTGAATGATACATACCAATTGAGTCATCATCACGATCTTTGAAGTCATAAGAGTAAGGAAATACTGCTGTGTGAGGCTGCAGACGGTAAGAATCATGTAAACAATCAAATTCATTCTACCACAAACAAGCGCCAAATGCATGCAGAGAAAAACAAGGCAATCAACTTACAGGATTAAGCAAGGCTTTATAGGGAGAATCGTCCAACAATAATGTATTTGACTCATCAAAGTCACCTTTCTCCCAAGGAAGATTTGGGTCATCTTTTTCCCAAATTTTTCGCAACTCTTTGAAGACCAGTTTCTTGTGCCGATTCTCCAGTGTCCTGAAATTTGACTCAGTGCAATGAGATAGATCCTGCAAATCATACATGGATCATGCCTTGCCATATTCTCAATTACATTAAGAAGAAAAGGATAGGAAAATAAAGGAGAATTTCATCAAATTGCCTTTGAAGACGCATCAATATCTACAGTGATGCATTGATATTTATTTTAAGCTACCTTTAACCAAACATCCAGAACTGTTATGACAACGAAGAACAAATGCTTCAAAAGGAGTCACCTGGATTGTCATAATCAACCTCCTTCAATGAATTTTACACAAGAAAAAGACGTGGATAGCTTTCAAAAGGCACAGGTTAAACCTTAACTTTTTTCCCTAAAACCAAATAATATAATTAATCATCACTATCCTCCTTCACATCTCATGATCACCATTACTGTCATCATCAATATCATCACCATCCAAATCCGTAAATCACACTTAAACTGGTTTCAAGTCTTAAATTCCATTGGTTTTTACTGCATGAAATACATTGGCAATCAGAGCTGAGCTGAACTTGGATTGTTTAGTAGCGACCTACCTATTTCCCTGCCATTGGTCTGGGTTCAATCACTAACCAGCTCCACCCCCCCCCCCCAAAAATCTTACCTATTTTTCCAATCCTCCGAAAACACTGAAACATATACAATATTAATCCATATCAAAAACACAAATTAGAAGATCACCAAAATTGTAACTTTGATTTTTCTTATCCTCCCACAATCTTGCATAAGTCTTCCTTTTAGGTGTGTTGTTGCAACAACAGCAGCAGCTTCCATAGACTTCCGCTGCAGGTCACCAATGAACTAGGCCTTGAAGATCTAACAGTAAGATGAACACACATCTTTTGCATTGCCAAGAGCTTGCACGCTTTGGAATAATCTGATAGAGTTCTAAAGAAAGAATTGACAGCATTGTGAAAACATACTTCTTAACGGGTATGATTATGGGGAATGAGCTTATTCTTTCCCAGGAACAAAAAAAGGGAAGGGCTACTTCTCTTATCTTTTGACATGCTTAGACAGACTGGATTTTATGCTTTCCTTTGCACATTGCCTGCTGGTTTCTCTCAAGGCCTCTCATTTCGGGTATGTGAAATGACTAGTTAGCTGGATAGTAGCTCTTGTTCCCTCTCTAGTAGCCAACCAGTAAGCAGAATTTATGATTTTGTAATGTTGATGCTGATAGTCTTTTCCAAAAAACAATTGCTTACCCAGCAAAAGACCAGCTTATGTTTCACATCACCCATCAAGAAGTGAACAACTCTTTCAACAATTCTCCTGCATGTTGAAAATCAGCTCAGATTCAAAGCATTAATGCAGTAAGTGGAGGAAAACAGCAATTGCAATCAGACTAAAGAAAAGTAGCAAATCAAATGCTCCAGGCATTGGGTCGACCCAGCAAGCCAGGTACATAAATAATTGTTGTGAAGGATGCAAAAAGTACTTGGATCTTGATGACCAAACACCCACATTGAATCGCTCGAAACAAAAGTTCAAGAAATCAGAACAAGAAGGCCTCTTAAAGACTGCAACATAAAGATAGGATGAATTATTTTAAAGCTGACTATTTGAAAAAAAGAAAACAGTGATTAATATCAACTCTTACCTGCCCGGCCTGCAATTTTAATGTCTGCTTTGTAACTCTTAGGAGGAGGATATACTATATCAGCAAGTAGCCCATTAATATCAAGAATAAGAAGCTTCTTCCTTGAACAAGCTGTGAGTGGTTTTTGTGGGAAAGAATGTAATGAGTTGAAATAATTGCTGTTTGTGCTGATATTCGGCAGTTGCATGGGTTCACCAACAACCGATTTTGACAAAGAAAGCTCTGCTCCCTCGGGAATTTCTTGAACAGCATGCTCTCCAAAGTTTTCACAAGATCCGAGACATTCAACTCCTGATTCTGATTCCTCATTCACAGACAAAATCATTTGCTGAAAAGTATCACTGGTAGAACCAGAGGTTTTACTTAAACAAATACTGGAATTCATGTGACCCTGACAAACTCCCTTGGCATATTCATATTGCCTGTCTACAAACCAAGTAGATGATTTGATGATAGAAGCATTGTCAATTGAAGTCATAAGAGCATCAAAATTGTCTTCAGGTGATAGTAATGAGTCTTTGGGTTCTGCTATATGACCTAATGAGGATAATTTTAGTATTCCATCATGATTTGCAGTTTGAGACTCTTTCAAATCTCTATGTGCAGAAGTCTCAAGTGCTTGTAGTTTACCATTAGCCAGTTTATATTGATCTGAGAGAATCAGATTTGACTCTGTGCGTCTCTTCTCGCCAGACCCATAGTCTTTCTCAGGATAGCTGTGATTCCGCCGATTATGCCTCTGCATCTTACAAGACTTTTGCACCTTCATGTTTTGCAAACTGCCAATCTCTGCAGGAGCTTTGGCAGTACCTGCATCTGCCTTTGAAACTATCTTGACTGGCAAAAATACAGTTGAAGCCAATTCTATACCAACTGTTTTGCACTCACATTCTATCAAGTTTGAAGAATCTATTGTGCTAAGAATATACTAGCTTCTATAATTTCCTTCCAATGGCTGCTTCTGCAAGGTCAAAGAGAAGCTGAAGGATTAGATTCAAATGCAAAATAAGGCATTTTGAACTTCTATGCCAAATACTTGCACAAGTAATTTGCTTGAGCTTATTTCTTCTTATCTTAAAGACTAAACCTTAACGGTACGTTTGGTTACTGGAATGAAATAAGGTAGGAATAGAATAGTTATTCTAGGGAATAGAATTAGAATTGTTATTCTCATATTTGGTTGTTGGAATAGAATAAGGTGGGAATTAGTACTCCATTATTTGGTTTGTAGAATAGTATGAGGAATAAGGTGGGAATAGTGATAATAATAATAATAATGATAATAGTAATGATNTTTCTATTCCTCGTAAATAAAAATTTCTCCGTTTGATTACAAATTTAATCGGGAATAAATATTCTTTGGGAATTGTTATTCCCACACATGTAAGAATAATAATATGTGAGAATTGTTATTCTTACATGTGTGGGAATAACAATTCCCAAAGAATATTTATTCCCGATTAAATTTGTAATCAAACGGAGAAATTTTTATTTACGAGGAATAGAAATTCAATTCCCACTTTATTCCCTCCAACCAAACGTGCCATTAAAAGTTGTCAAGTGATAACTAAATTGATAGAGTTTAAGGAGGACTAAAAAAATTTAGATTACTTGTGTCAAATATGGATTACTCCCTTTCTTCATCTAAATGTGTGACATAGCATTGCCGCAATTAAAATAAGTTTTCATGGAGAGGATTTGCCTGTGCCAAAAATTTAGCCTTATGTGCCATATAATTTGCTTTCTAATGCTGGTTAGACACTTTTGACAAGTGGTCACAAAAAAAGTTATAGGAAGTCACATGAGGTTCATTGGAGGTTTTTATTCATGAAGAGCATTTGACAAGTACCTGTAAGTGCTTAAAAACAAGTGAAAGTAAACGCCTGTAATTCCAAAACAGCTTAGAAAGTATCATTAGTATAAAAATAAGCAAAAGCAAACAGTGTGCTTTGCTGCTATGCTTTACCAAGAAACACATATTGAACCAACTTGATTACTATATTTTTCCCATTAATCAATGCAAGATGCCTTGACCGTGAGTTCATCTGTCATCCATTCTGATAATACTCCATTTACCGTATCTTTAGATGGAGTGATCTTGTATTTATCATCCATTCCCCTCTTCCTTATAAGCTTTTAACCAGTAACTTCAACTTCAGGTACCATCATATACCTTGTAATTTGGTATAAGCAATGCCTTCTATTTTCACTGGCCACATAATTTAAGAGATTACATAAAATAGCTCACTGCTAGAAGAAGACTTCAAATCTACTTAAATTTTTTAAGAGGTCCTTGCAATAAAGCTGGCAGCCAGCGTTTGATATTTATAGTCGGCAAACCATATTGAGTAGCAAGTACAAAAGTAAGGGAGAATAGGTATTATGACTTCATAACATCGAAATTGAAAAGAAAGCCTTCAAGATACCTCATATGAAAAACAAGAAATGTGATGATTATATAAAAACAACAAAGTAAATGGACAGTAAGTGTTAAGAAAACCTCTAAGAAATCATTGCCGGCGGGATTACCTAAACAAACAGCATCACAAAGGCAAGAAACCAAAACATCGTAAACTGAAGCATACGCCAAATTGCAAGCAACAACCATCGAAGCGCTCTCAAATTTCACGGTAATGGAAAAACAACTTTCGAACGTAAGAGAGAAATACGTAGAGAAGTTTTGGTGAAGGCTCCAACTTACAGACGTTTATCGAACACGGAAGATCGATCTGCAGCGGAAGCAGCAACAAATTTCGGCAACGTAACTATCTGCAACGATTCCGGATTCAAAGGGGAAACTCCAAAGGCGATATATACTGGCCGTCCTTTCAACTAATTACTTAATTACTAATTACAATCCCTGTGTCGTAATTTTATTAATCATATCGTTGATTATTAATCTTTGTATAACTATTATTTATTCTCACTCTTTTTATTTT